>JANVCJ010004127.1:0-14568 GCA_026413505.1 Epizoanthus ramosus | reverse complement strand
AGAAACCTGTAGTTTTTCATTTTTTAGAGCAAAACACTTTGAAAAATGATATTTGTAGTGACGGAAACCAGATTTATAACATAGTCCCAACACCTTTTGGCCATGATTGTAGCTTAAAGGGATAATCGGTACAGCTAAAAAGGCAGTTATCCTGTTATCCAGGACAACATTTATTTAGTTCAGTACTATTAATCAGGAATTTCCTTGATAGGACACCCGGCACATTTTGCCCATGTTATATCCTTCATCATTTCATGCATCATTGAAACATTCTTAGCTCTTTGTGTCGTTCTCGCACCTATTCCCAGGAAATATACAATCATCTTAATAATAACGGACACTTAGGGGAAGAATGCGCCACTTACAATGAAGAATATCGGTTAGTAGTGATGCACTCAATATCTTGCTAGTTCAATTTATTTTGATACAATCTTACAATGCTTTACTCTATACGTAGTCATAACATTTATAAATATTTCTAATACATCCAAACCAATCTATATTCTATACCAGCAGCACTGCCGGTCATATACAAAAAGTCTAAGTAACATCCTAAAAATATCTAATTACAAAGATGTTTTTCACAACATTAACCAAAGTTTCTTAAATCATAGAAAGCAAAATAAATTTGAAAATTTACTGTATTTTATCACTGACGGTGTTTCTTTTTACTGCATGTATAATCAGTTCTAGCTGCCATCCTGCAAGAAATTGCTGGTTTTCACTCCATCGCTCCGCTCGGTCTGCACAATGAAAGACCTCGGGCAAAATATTCTCCCGGACAGACCTCGCACTCGGTTATTAAGATGTTTGTATTTTATTAGGGAGCAGGACGTTAAAAAAAACCGCATATGAAATTAACTCTGAATCATTTCACTGTCTAGGAAATTATTATGCCTAACGATGAACTCATACACACAAAAGACAAAATTACCATTAAAGTTTGTATCATCCACGTAGTTTAAAGTTTACTTAATATTGTTGATCCAAACAGTACTGTATAGTATGTGTCACTAGATCCATTTGTACACAACGCTGTCGATGTTGCGCTTCTTTTTGTTGGAATAGTTTGCAACAGCCAGGTAGAGAGTTCCGTTATGCTTGAATGGAGAGATCTCGTGACATCCGCAGGAGAGGATCTCTTGGTACTTGATGAACTGGGCACCAGTCGCTTTGTAGATAACAGCCGGCACGTTGTGCTTGCTGCTCTTGCTGCTATCGCTGAAATGATTTGCAACGACCAGGTAGGTGTCGCCATTGACGACAAATGAACTCCATGAAATGGCTGCGTGAGTTGGGATGGACTGAAAGAGGGTGAACCGAGCGCCATCCCAGCGGTAAATGAAGGACTTGATGCTGCGCTGGCTTCCGGTATAACTGTTCGGTATGGCGAGGAATGTGTGACCGCTGACATTAAATGCATGAAGTCGCCGAGCACCATAAGAAGGCAAGGACTGGAACTTAACGAACTTACGTCCTGACCATCTGTAGACTGCTGACTGAACCGCGTACTTTTGAAGTGAACTGTAATAGTTGCTGAACGCAAGATAGGCCTGGTTAGCTATCACGAAAAAGGTGACGCCTTGAGCTCTTTCAGTATGAATATTCTGGAACTTTACAAATTTATTTTGTTTCCATTTGTAGATATGAGAATTGATTGACGAGCTGACGCCTGTTATCTCACTGTTTGTTACGGCCAGGAACTTTCTTGGCCCGATAATGAAGAACTTAAGGCCGGTGACCTGGTTGGTCGGTATCTGCTGGAATGCTGTGAATATTTTGCCGTTCCACTGATAGATGACAGAGTTCAGGTTACCTGTAGTACCGTCAAAATGATAGCCAACAGCCAGATAAGTTTTCCCATCGATGATAAAATGTTCCAGTAGGTAGGCGCCTGTGGTCGGGAGGGTCTGGTACTGAACAAACTGACTACCTTCTAGTCTGTAGACGGTAGAGCTGGTTTTGAACTTGTGACGATCTCCCTTATAGTTGGCAATGATTATGTAAACGCGGCCGTCGATCACAAACATTCGAACCGCTGTAGCTCCCTTTGAAGGAAGGCCCTGCATCTTTCCAAAGAAATGAATTCCCTTGGAAAAGGCTGTAAAGTGAACAAATGTTCTGTGAGATAGTCACAGGGAAAACAGCATGTTTTTTGTGTTTGTTCCAAAGGGTAAAACCATTTGACAGAGCAGTGTGTCAGAAACATCTTTAGAAATGATCTTTCGTCAATCTAAGGTTAAGGAAATTCGTTTGTTATTGATGGTGAACGTTGTACATCGAAGATTTCCAATCGATTAATATCGGCTCAACCAGTGATATGCGACATGTTAAAATGGTTCTTAACAGATTTCAAGTGTGCGACACGGATTGCAAACAAATATTATTATATAAAAACTAAAATTGATTAAACACATTGTATATAAGAACCAGATGTTTTGGCCGAGGCTTCGTTGTTCTTAATTTTTTGCTAATTCTATTGAACATTCGGTTTTCCTAAATTCTTCTTTTTCTATAACTACTAAAATGGCTATTGTTCTTCGCATCGCACAAGATTTGGATTGTGCTACATGTACATCAATTACAAAAGCCAACACCCATATGAAATGTTGAGAAAAAATATGTAGCTTAGGATTCTATTATTTGCATAAAATTAGGAAAATTAGGAAATTTATATCCCAGGAAATAGCTGAAACACTTGTGCATTTATTATTATTATTATTATTATTATTGTTATTATTATTATTGTTATTATTATTATTGTTATTATTATTATTATTGTTATTATTATTATTATTGTTATTATTATTATTATTATTATTATTATGAAAAGTATGATTTTTTCGGTATCTTACTTCTCAGTGCTAAATCAATTTGCAAATTTGAACATTCCCCTAAGAAAAAGTGTTATCGTTCCTGAGCCCCACGCTGAACTACCTTTTTACAGTAAATTTTTTTTTAGTAAATAATGTTAGAAATATACATTAAAATGCATGGAGTGAAGGCGGCTGGGAGGTTGGGAGCAATTTGTCCATCCTACAGATTTCTTTATAACAAAGACAATGAAAATTAATGTACAAGACGTTTTTGACCCTTACTAAATGACGTCATGAAAAATGAGATTGTAATTAAAAGTATCGTAAACTCCGATTTTTTAACACTTATTCCGTTGCTTTATGCCTATAATAACCAGTTTTTCTATTTGTTTTTGAACATTCTGTTCATAATTAGCAATAAAAACAAGACTGTTCCTATCAGTAAAGGGAAAAGATTATCATGTGAGGCCAATCACTATCTCCACCCTCGCCCCGCCCCTTGCCCAAATATGCTATGGAAAATGGCTTGCCCGTTCTGCACTCATTCAATATACCATGTTTTTTCTGTCTTTAGCAGTTTAAAAATAAATAATTAGAGATGAACAAATATTCGAATGACTTTAGTATGACCAAATATTCCATATCTAAATACGAGGAAATATGATATTAAATTTACCAATTTGCTTCTTCAAGTCCGCGACCTTACTCTGTAGCTTGGACACGATCTTCATGCACTGAAAGAAGGAAATAATTGATTAATAGACGACTGTGTACAAACTGATCAAGCATTAGGTACACATGCCCTCGCGAGCAGTCCAGTTGGGGCTGTCAACTACCTGAAATGTAAATTATGCAACCAAATGCACTGTCTGTTTGTGATACCTTATCACTTTTTTTCTTCATTGAATATTCTATAGGCTATCATAGAAGAAAAACTGAATAGGTTATTTTTATTCATTGTCCCGTACTCCTTTTACAAAGGTTTATAGACTTGTACACTTTTAAAATACATGTACAAGTATAAATATAAGATGACAGTAATAAAATATGTTATTATATTCAATTTGGAACGCATCAGTGAGAAAGGTCCACAAAGATTTGGTGTGTTTGGTTTCGCTTTTTACTTAGAAATAACTGAAATTAGTTTTGTTCTGAAAGTTTTGGTGTGTGTCGTGTTAGGAAAGTAAGTTATTAAATCTTTACATATATGTGATTAACGGCTAATCATATAGTTTCGATTGCCATTTGGAATAAATATGCACGAGTGAAATTTTCAAAGTCCACAAACTGCACTCACCTTCCAGGCTCATGCAGTTTCTTTATTCCTTGAAAATTTTACTTGTACATATTTATTCGAAATTGCACTCGAAGCTATACACATGAAGTGCACTGAGGTTAAAGCTCGAGTCAAATACGTACACAAACACATGTTCACTACTTGAATTTAATGTAGACGGCGTTCATTGTGTATACTGCAGCTGAGGAGAGGATAAATTAGCAATGTTTTAGATCCCCCCTAATAAATACAGTGTCCAAACGTGAATCGCCTTTAATCCTGTTATCAAGAATTAGATATCCCTTTCTAAAAGAATTATTTTCTCTATTTAATATGCAATAGTCATTAATAAGGAGCTTGGACGATAGCATGGGAAGTTTTGTAAAAAGAAAAACAAAATAATTTTCAGTAATATCAGAACTTCCTTGTCATACATAAACACGCTTTCTTTATTCTTCCTAAAGCTCTGAAGAATGAATTTGAAGTTCATCAGATCAATTAAAATCATCATAGCCAAATTGAAATTGTCATGAGCAAAGCTGAACTTGAGACGCTCAAATTGAATTTGGCTGGAACAAAGATATATTGTATCTCATTTTCCAAGTTTTATATTGTAATGGAAATACATGCAATGACAATAAAAATGCGGCTCGGTGAATCGGAGAATCTTGGATATCTTTAGTGAACACGATTGTCAAAAAATTAAAAGCAGATTAATTGAAAAATAGTTTTTATCGCTAAATACAGAAATAAGAACTGTCAATAAAGTTACAATCATACTAAATGACATAAGTTTAGTGTCAATATATAAATAGAACAAATTAAGATTACAAACCTTGTTCACGTTACATCCATCTTGCCCGTCTCGACCTGCTGCATGAATGAAATAAAATAAACTCAGAACTTGAAAAAGATTTCAACAAATATTAAAATATTTTATAAATTGTTTCTGCACGTACATAGAAAAGTAACATGAGAAAACAATACAAGTCAACCCACCGTCACTCGTTCCAATAACAACATTTCCTCTCACCATCACTTGCGCAGGTCCCACAATCTGAAAGCAGTACATAATCAGAACTGAGTGCGACTATTATGCTGTTTAATTCTTGTTCTCTTCGAGAAAAGTACACAACTCGCAAGAAAACTTTGAAATCAGTGCTTATAATCCTATCAAGGCCGTGTTATTATTATGTCGAGATCACAGGCGCCAACGGAGGGAGGGTAATAAGAGCAAAAGTGAAGAAATATTCAATACACAAAATAAGAACAAATGCATGGAGAAATCGAAATTGTTCGAACAAAAATCGACTTCTGGATCGGATGAGACATTTTACGGCTTAAAGTATTGCATTTATGTTAAGAGTTGCATTGATCGTGGTTATTTGCTAGTTAGCCCAAAATAGTTTTGTATGTATATAGTTAGGTAACTAAAGGTGTAGGAACCCTTTTACACCTTTCCACACTCCGTACTAGAATATAAAAATAATATATTTGTTTAAAATGTGGATAATATAGAAACTGTTGAACTGTTAAATTATTAAACTGTTCATGTTAACGCACTACATACATTTGTAATTGATTGTTCTGAACCAAACTACGTGACAAAAATAATTAAAACCTTTAAAACAGACAAGAAGCTGGCACAATCAGTTCCTAACTACCAAAATAATCCTAAATTATGCAATATCTGTGAAAAAAAACTATCGTAAACCCTATCGTATGTCACACAGATAGGACCACTAGAGCAAATATTATTGCATTAATAACTCTTGATTTTCAATTAAAGAGCTTGACAGTTATTACAATGATTTCATAGTCAGTTGTTCGGAACAAAATTAGCTTTCATTATTATTTGTATCATTATCTTTTTCCACAAAGGAGGAACCACCAAAAACCAAATGAGTATGTATGGGACAAATTGATGAGAAGAGGAGGGGGCAGTTCGCTCCCACCCACAGTCTGGATAAAGTGAAGAAGTCTGATTCAATTTCACAGACTTCGCCTCAGTTTTACATATTGCGACTAATAACAGATTCTCCTAGACTATGCCTCAGGGTAGTCCATATAGTCCTATCCACATAGACCATGGTCACTGGGCAGAAATACACGTCATCGCAACTCCTAATAGTAGTAATATCTAACCAACTTCTACAGAGAGATTTCTGTCATCTCATCCTTTTTATCAAGTGTTTCTTGAAGGTTTCAGAAGGGAATAGTTCTAAACATTTGTTGGTTCGAGTAATGTGATTTCATGTTTAAGATAAACACCAACAACTTAATCGTGGTTAGATTATGATTTTCACACAGGACATTCCACATGCTTGTGGGGGAAGTATTTCTAGATTGTAAATTCATTTAGCAAAGTTTTAGAGAAAAATCTAGAAGCAGCTACAGCCATTTTTTCTCTAAAAAGCCAGTGAATATAACACTAATTATTCAGTTATGGTATCCGCAGTGAACTGGGAGGGGTAATTGTCATCCTTACCATTTATAATTCAAGGAGAAGAAAACTGTGTTAGAATTGCACTGATTTATTTCATCCGAAGAAGTTTCAAATTTCTTCACAGCTTTTAATGCAGCCGGCTGCTATCAGAAGTTGAATAATCGTACCTCGATTGTCTTGGTATCTCGTAAACAGATAGTAAAAAGTTTTCTCCAATCCGGTCCGAGAGAGTGGAATTTCTTTATTGTATTCCAGTAACATTTGCAAGATTTATCTTTGATAATGTGACGTTAATATACAGAGAAAATATTCAGTAACTATATTTATCAGGGGGAGACTATGCTATTCTAACAAGTCAGTTCTGTGGTGATACCAGTCTGTGTATGGTCCATAAGATATGGAAGTGAAAGAAAAGACCAGAGCCTTACCTTAACCTTCTCCGCTGACTTGTTTCTATTGGCAGCATTCTGAATCCCTTCTACCAGGTACGAACTCAGTAGAGAGATAACAAGGACAACGATCAGATCACAACTCTTCATCATTTTTCTTCTGGTGTCTATTCTAGGAACTTTGAACTGAGTGCAGGCAGTGCAGAGTTATATCTACTCACAGCAGATATTATTATTATTATTATTATAATGCGGCCTTTGTTAAGAGCAAACACGCGCAAACGAGCTCGCTTCAGCAACATTTGCATTTGCTATTAGTTTGGGATTGTAAATTTCATTTGTGCAACAGCATGACTTCCAAATATAACGAGAAACAATTATCTGGAAGATAGTCTATCGATATACAGAAACCCTTACCAATTTCTGCTTAAATCGGACCTCAGTATTGCTTGAATTTCGGCTGCAGTATATTTGAAGTGATAAACGTATTTTAAATATAATATACACAGCAAAGCCTGGACTATTTCTGCTCCACCCAAAGACGTAACAACATACATTTAGAGAGCGCTGTGCCCCCCACCCATCACAATTGAGCCCTGGGGGTAACTTAAAATAACATTCACTAATATACAGACACATTGTCCTATATCGGTAAATAATAGACCAAATTATCTAACATTACTGATATGATGCTTGTCCCACTAGGGGCTGCACACTTTCATGAGAGCGCTTCTTCTAAGTTCGCACGCTTCGTCCATCATAGCCTGCAGAGTATATCTGCAAATGACGCGTTGCTAAATTCTCCTTACTAACTTTTCGGCGATATGAGATAACTTGCTATTCTTGATCAGATGCTTGAATCTCATCAGCAAGTTACCTGCTTTTGTAGTGTCATTGTAAGGAGAAGATAGTTGTTAATCAACTGGCCAAGGATGAAACGATCGAACAACGCAAAGGAATGCGCACTCGTATAATTAAAATGTTCGACACTGAACAGCACTGTGATAGCTGTACTGTGTCACGTTTGAGAAAATCAATAACTTAAAATAAAACAAATTAACTTTGACAATTATAAATTGAAGTCATGATCACTAGTCATGTATAAAAAAATAATATACTCGGCAAAAGTTATTGTGTTTTTCTAAATCATATTTGTTTATTTTAGGATTGAACTTCAGCAACTGAACACATTTTTGAGCTTGAGCGTGTTGGAACCCGCCGTTTATCAAACTGTAAATGTTTCTGTATATTTCGATATTTTTAATCCCAATCTCGCATATCTTTCTGTATAAGCATCCAATAACTACTTACACAGCGATAATTTTGATAATAATTTTTGTTTTAATTTCCCTTGCAAGATACGAGTAACACCACCGTTGAATTTCCGATCCAACTCTCTCTGCCTCAAGATGTTCCAATTATCTCGCAGTTTGATTTCCAATAGCAGTTTTCCGTTAACATTTTGGTTCTCAATGAAATTAGCTCGTTACTTTCAGAAGGTATAAAGTACAAGATATAGCCACGGCGTGTATATTGACAGTGTAAGATAGAAGCTACACAACGTGAGCTGATATGTTATCTAGTCTTTGTTATCAATGAACACGAAATAACGAGCTCGCTTTCAGCAACATTTGCATTAACAATTTCCTATTTTGGTTTTCGAATTCCAATTTCAATTGTGCATTAGATACAAACAACACTTCCACAAATGAGGAAGGAGGCGGGGCTCTACTAATTTCTCTTGATATCTTCAAAATTCTAGTGTAGCCATTTCATGTAATAAATCTGTCAACTTGAAACTAATTGCAAATGAAAGTATTTCAAGGTTTTGAAATCGGAAACCTGTCATCGTCTGCATGGTCCTACTTGATATCTAAAATGCTAAACCGAAGTCCCAATTGGGGAAGTTGCTAAAACGGACTATATTTTGTGAACAATGTTCGCTCTCTTTGAAGAACAGCTAATGGTGTTTCCAGTTGTTTGAGCAATCTAGTTGAACTCTGTTTCACAACCAATGGTCGTAAGTAGAAAGGAGAAAGTTATAACTGCACTGGTATTGCATCTGAAATAGCAAAGATTTCAAAACCTAATCCATGGTTAACGCATATCGTAATGACTCACACCCGTTTATTTCCGAATATTACAGAGTTTAAGCATCGAGTAAATTTATCCCCGCGAACCGCAGGATGTGATCATATGGATCTGAATAGTCGCGTGATTACAGTTCGGTGGGTCCCCCGTTTGCTACCCGAGGAAGTGTGTTTGTAGCGCGATTACGTTGAGCTACAACAGCTATAATTTTGTTAGCTTTCAATAATTATATATTTACATACCACATTTTTTAGTTTATTTTGTTTTGTTTAACCACAATTTTCAAATGTGCATCAAATCAAAATTTTAGCGATTCAGATAGAAACAACAAGTTCAGTTACGAGGAGGGACATTGGGGTCTAGTTTTTGTCGGTATCGCAATTTTTATACGTATAAAATTCAGTCAACCTGAAAAATTATTGTGAAAGAAAAAAATTCAAGGATTTACTCTCGGTAACTTACTTTCTACAGAATATCAAAGCCTGCAAAAATTCCAATTAGGAAGCTGTATAAATTGAAATTTCAGTTTTGATAAATATAAGGCCTGCTACAATGCAACATGGAAACGAGGCTGATTCAACTAAAGACAGAGGCAACAGAAAACAGACAGACAGACAGACAAACAAACAAACAGACACATAATGACAACACTCGATAGGAAGGATGGGAAAATGACGTATTACCGAACAAACTACATTGAATACATTTCTCTATTTACTCCCTATCACTGTACCATTATTAATTCCGCAGTAACCAGTTGTCCTCGAATGAGTGACAGTTCATCGTGAATTACTGGTCTGTGTTATTCTTAAAGACAACTGTTCACAGATCACGGTCTCCTTACATTGGTCAGTGGAAGGAACGAGACTAAAATGTTTAATCTTGAGGTCGGGTGTGCACTTTTTATCCAGGATAAAATTTATTTAATTAATATTTCCTTGTTATAACATCCATCCCCTCCGACCGTATTATATAATCCATCATTCCCTGTATCATTTCTGATGATCACACTACCTTGGAAAGTGCCGGAAAAACGTGATTAACTCTTAATGCATGTGAAGATTTCCAGGAAATACAGCTTAATGAAATCGTATACTGACTCAAATTTTGGATCCCCTTCTAATTTCAAAACTTTTATAGGTTAAGAATTAATCATGCCACTCAGCATGCAATTAGTGCACAACCTTAACCCTACTAAGACGTTTCCAAGGCAACTAACGGATATATCGAGCTAGCACTCGACGGATGTATTTTTAACGGGAACCTATAATTACATCAATATGGCCTAGTTCCCCACATGAGTCCTGTAGCTCAGTGGGTAGAGCATCTGACCGGCAATCAGAAGCCCATGGGTTCAATTCCCATCAGTGACCTAGTTCCCCACATGAGTCCCTGTAGCTCAGTGGGTAGAGCATCTGACCAGCAATCAGAAGGTTATGGGTTCAATTCCCGTCATACGTCCGTGACTCAGAATTTTTTCTGTGTATTACCTTGAAGAGCATTTTTACTCTCAGTTAACAATTAATTAATTAACGTTGCTATGGGAACAGTAAGAGAGAAAAGCAAAAGACTTGCAACATAATTATCCTGCCACTCCCCGTCTCTAACTGTCACTTTGACATCTTATCGTTTCCAGAAAGTGCAGCTTAATGAGGAAACTTACAAAACACCGCTCACGATATACACAGTACTACTAACACCTAGTCTGAGTAATAAACTGCAGATTATCTCCTTACAAAGGTGTTTTCTCAAAAGGGTGACCGAAAGTTTCTCGAACAATAGAAGGCCATTGAATGTTGAAGTCCTTTTAGACCAATATCATTGTCAACAGATCCACGGTATTTTAGATATTGGCCAATCACAAAGGAAACCCACTGTACTGTTTTTGCATGGGTATTCACATTATAGTAATAATAATAATAATAATAATAATAATTTCGAAGTTATGTGTACTGAAACTTCAGCTTCACTGATTGGCTAATTGGAAACCCATTCAACAGTATCATCGGTATCGTTTCAGCATTTGTCATCATACGCCCAAATTGCATACACTGACATTGCACACTTCTCACTAGCATGTTTCCTTAGGTAATTTAAAAATGTTGTTAATTAATATGTGAACTGGTAAAGATGTCTTATGCGTACCTCAAATATAAGTGTCATATACTTTCATTAAGGTTATAAACATCCTAACTAAAAATCGATGTTTATAGCCGAGCCCAGATTGTACTCGTTCATTAAAATTCAGTTTTAGGAATTTATACTTTGAAATCGTCTTTGTCACGATACTTTAGACGTACCTCGATCTCTTGTTTGGTAGACAATTTCTGAATATAGGTGCCCTATACTATGTGTTATGTCTTCCTAATATTAGTTAATTATTTACACGGAACTTAACAGGTACCATGAATGTATTCGGCAAATCATTTAGGAGCTACACCTAAACCAAGGTTAACACATCATCACAGCTAGGATATTCAATATGTTAACCCAGTTTGCCTGATGCAAATTATTCAGCTTAACTCTACATATATTTCAAAATATGGTAGCCGGTTTAGCTTGTCACTCATACTAAAATATGGTATCACATCTTCATATATGATTAGCGATAACAAAACGCCGTAGTTGAAAATGTGTTTGAAACAAAAAGGATATAAATCGTTAATTTACCTTTTTTGTGAAATTGGGTTATATTCGTGAACGTAAAGAATACTATTATTGACTTCCTAAAATTGGTAAATATTTCAAATAGTTCAAATTCAAATATTATTATTAACTATTTCAAAGCAAGCAAATTGAGCGAGGAAATATAGCCACTCGTTTCCATGTTTGTCTCCTTCAACGCCCGACTTTTAGTGCGTTGTACTTTTAATCACATAGGTTATGCCGTTGTCACGAGGTACAGCATGAGCACGTGCTACAAATAGACCGATCAGATTCGAAAGGTTAGTACAGCGTACGAAACTTGAATATTAAACACATTTTTAGAAATGTGTCCGGGTGATCTTTATTATAAGGGATGTTTTCGCTTCAGTCTACAGTTCATACGTGTTCTGTAGTTCGGTAGTGATTGTCATACCCTTGCTCTTACATTTACCTTGATCAATTGACAGTCATACGAAATCCACTCCATATTACTCTGCGAATTATTTTAGGACTGTTGATGAGTTCAAACACAGAAAAAATAGCAAATTTACCATTAACCTAAAGCGATTGAATGTCATGTAGGGGTTTTAATATATATTATAGAAATGGATATCGTTGATCAAAATCCATGTTACTAGACCCATTTGTACAGAACGCTCTCGATGTTGTACTTCTTGTTGTAATAGTTTGCAACAGCCAGGTAGAGAGTTCCGTTATGCTTGAATGGACAGATCTCGTGGCATCCGCGGGTCGGGATCTCTTGGTACTTGGTGAACTGGGCACCAGTCGCTTTGTAGATCACTGACGGCACAGTGTGCTTGCTGCTATCGCTGTAATAGTTCGCAACGGCCAGGTAGGTGTCGCCATTGATGACAAATGATCTCCATGAATATGCCCCGTGAGTTGGGATGGACTGAAAGAGAGTGAACCGAGCGCCATCCCAGCGGTAAATGAAGGAGTTGATGCTGTGTTTACTTCCTGAATAACTATTCGGTATGGCGAGGAATGTGTGACCGCTGACGTAAAATGCGTGAAGTCGATAGGCACCATGAGAAGGCAAGGATTGGAACTTGACGAAGTGACCACCTGACCATCTGTAAACTACCGACTGAACAGCATACTTCTTTTGCGAGTTGTAATAGTTGCCGAATGCAAGATAAGTTTGATTAGCTATTACAAAAGAGGTAACGCCATGTGCGCCCTCCGTACGAATGTCCTGGAACTTGACAAACTTGTTTTGCTGCCATCTGTAGACGTTGGACTTGATGGAGTAACTGCTACCATCATAGTAGTTCGACGCGGCGAGGAATTTGTTTGCTCCAATGGTGAAGAACTCGAGGCCGGTGACCTGGTTGGTTGGTATCTGCTGGAATGCTGTGAACAGTTTGCCGTTCCACTGATAGATCACAGAGTTCAAGTTACCTGTACTGCCGTCATAATGATAACCGACAGCGAGGTAGACTTTACTGTCGATAACAAAATGTTCCAGCACGTATGCACCTGCAGTCGGGAGGGTCTGATACTGGACAAACCGATTCCCTTCTAGTCTGTACACGGTAGAGCTGGTTTTGTACTTGAGACGATCTCCATGATAGTTTGCAACGGCGATGTAAACACGACCGTCGATCTCAAACCACTGAACTGCTGCTGCTCCTGTTGTTGGAAGGTCTTGCATCGATTCAAAGAAATGAAGGCCCTTGGAACAATCTGCAAAGTGAGAAATATTTTGTAAGATAAAATACTTGTTCTAACTTCATGTTCTATCTTGGGAAGAGTAATAAAGTTATAAAGTTTTTTGAACTGCAAAACTGAAACGTTCGTCATTATTTCAAGGGGCTGTCATTTGATTAGGCATAGATTATGTTTTCTGAATATGTCAGATCTTCGTTATCTGTCAAAAACATTCAGATGTCGCGATGTGCATTCGAAAGTGTTGTTCCTCAAAATAGAAGCGTTTCTTTGATAAGTCGCATTGCTGATTTCTTATGGATGAGCGACATAACTGGGCTTAACACGAAAGAAACTTTGTTCTATAGAACGAAGACGCTTATTTCAGTTGAGAAGTTGACTATGAGTACACTTGACCTCACACCAGCCATATGATTCTCTTTGACTAAATTACATCTCAATTCAATACTTGTCGAACTTAAAACGAACATACCTTATATACCCACAGAACAAGAAAAGATATACGGAATCATATGAAAATACCGAGCTAGAATGGAAAACTATATATTTTTTATCGTTTAATGACTTCAATTAACTCAAAATCATCTATATTTCAATACAAAGTATTATAGCGAATTTTGATACACGAATATATTTCTCTTCAAGATGAACCGTTCATCACCGATACGAACGAGTGTACTTTCTGCAACAAGGTTAAAAAAGAACAGTTGAACAGTTAAACATTTGCTTTTCTCCAGCGTATATACAGATCTTCTCTGCAAGGACTGAAGTTGTTAAATGACCCCAGATGCTTGGTCTAATATTAGAATCTTTCGATGAAATCAATATCATGTTTGGCATAATAGGACACAAACATTTCAAATTAATAAACAACGTCATTATAATTGGAAAGCAAGTAAGATATTTTTGCAGAAGAAAACAGATAAAACTGAATTTTAATCTATTCCAGTCTTGGATTCAACGAAGCTAGGGAATAACTCTACAAACTGCATAAAAAAGAGAAGTTTTGGATATTTACTATCACAAATGGGAAAGCCTTTAACATTCATTGATTTTTAGTTCCTTTTTATTGTCAGATCCTAATAATAATAATATTAAAATAATAATAATAATAATAATTAATAATAATAATCTTTATTTCAAACATCAAGATAATAAAACTATATATTTATAATTTAAAATTTAAAAATGTTTTCAAAATATAGGGACTATTTA
>JANVCJ010004016.1:0-14573 GCA_026413505.1 Epizoanthus ramosus | reverse complement strand
TTGTGGTTGTGGTTGTGGTTGTGGTTGTGGTTGTGGTTGTGGTTGTGGTTGTGGTTGTGGTTGTGGTTGTGGTTGTGATTGTGGTTGTGGTTGTGGTTGCAGTTGTGATTGCGGTTGCCGTTGCGGTTGCCATTGTCGTTGTCGTTGCCGTTGTCGTTATCGTTGTCGTTGTCGTTGTTGCTGTACCAGAACCAGAGTCGTTATACATTAGACTGATATATATTAACGTATTGAATCCATGTAGGGACGTTTCCAACTATCAGGCAGAGAATCAATTTGCATAGGAAGAAAATAACTTCTTGTTTACGACCTGAAATTCCGATTGAAAATGCCCTAAACCTAATTTATATAACCTTCTTCGGGAAGCTTGTTCCCAGACCCCCCTCTCCTTTCCAAGATACTAGATACTAGATACCAAAGCCCAGTCAACAAAATGATGAAAATATAGAATGACGTCATGTATGTTGTTACATTGTTTATCAGTCCGTGGAGATGTCTAAAAGGTAGCGTCATATTATTTACCAATGTAATGATCAGGTCATCAACCACAACCACGGTTTCCCTGTCGACCAAGAAATATTTTCCTAGAGTATAGTGCACAGACGGCGTTTTAATTCTCCTTAGCAACCAGACTCATTGGCAACGTAGTTTTACTTCAGTGTCCCTTTAACTAACCATTTCTGACCGGTTACCAAGGTACATGGGAGTGAATCCTGGAGACAGCACATTTGCGTACAATTGCTATGGCGTGACTTGTACCGAGGTGGAGTTAGATGTCCTAACAGGCGAACCACAGATACTCCGGACCGATATCCTTTTTGACTGCGGAGAAAGGTGAGTCGATGAAGAGGTGTGTACAGAGACCTGATACGTGTACACACAGACCTGATACGTGTATACAGAGACCTGATACGTGTATGCAGAGACCTGATACATGTATATAGAGACCTGATACGTGTATACGGAGACCTGATACGTGTATACAGAGACCTGATACGTGTATACAGAGACCTGATACGTGTATACGGAGACCTGATACATGTATACAGAGACCTGATACATGTATACAGAGACCTGATACGTGTATACAGAGACCTGATACATGTATACAGAGACCTGATACGTGTATACAGAGACCTGATACGTGTATACAGAGACCTGATACGTGTATACAGAGACCTGATACATGTATACAGAGACCTGATACGTGTATACAGAGGCCTGGTACGTGTATACAGAGGCCTGATACGTGTGTACAGAGACCTGATACGTGTGTATAGAGACCTGATACGTGTATACAGAGAACTGATACGTGTATACAGCGACCTGATACGTGTATACAGAGACCTGATACGTGTATCTCATGAAGACCTCATTTTCATAGTGATCGCTTCAGTAATTATATTTATACTGTTGTAATATTACCTGTAATTATTTAGCATGGCCCCCCTTTTCCATATTTTTTTTTCGATGAACCCCCCTTTAGACCCTGATTTATTTTTTGGTGCCCCCCCCCCTACCTCATAAAAAATGAACGGTCCCTTAGTATCGTTAGTATCGTATGATTGTTACCATCGTCAACTTCACCATCAACATCGTCGTCGTTGTTGTCATCGTTTATCTCTCATTATCGCTGTGATTGTCATTAGAATCGTCGTTATCATCATCTGTAGTTTTACTACTAGTGGTTGTTTTCAAAAGGGAAGTGCTACGTGCAGCAATATTGCGCTTATGGAATAGTATATAGGGATAAGGATTGGATGTTATTTTCTTTCAGTCTTAAAGTCCGATTTAGATGTACAAGCAGAGGTTGTCTATACTGCTAGCTGTTTTCTGTACAACTGCCCTACAGCCATCAGGCAGCGTGATTGACTGCAAATGCTCTTATCAAGAGCCATCTTCGAGGCACTGCGATTTAGAAATCTTGAGTCACGGGTCATCGGTAAATTCGCACCGAAATTCGGACCACGAGGTTGAGCCATCAATTTGGCATGTGGCATTTTGGCTGTACAACAACGGCGTACAATCCCAGCAAAACGGTCTAAACCCTCCATTGGACCGAACTGACACAAATTCTGAAGGCTGTGGTACAATTTACTGGCACTTAGCAATTATTAGTAGTGTTAGTATTATCAATAACAATATTACGAAAGTGGGTGCTTTTGTAGCTCTGTGGGCAATCAGATAATGATACCGTTCTCCTGTTTATGGTCCGGTATAGTTTCATTATCGTGTGCCGTCTGTAACGGCTTGTCTATTCCGTTTCAGGTCCAATCGGCGGTATTTTGAGGCGTTTCAGATTGGCCCAATAGTCCAGGAGTTGATAAGAACTTGTGAACCGCAGAATGCCTTTCTTTTGTTGAATCTCAGATCCATAATATTCAACTTGACCCAGACGACTGCAAAGTAGTACGGGTATGATCTGATCTGTGGCGTAAGGGCAAGTAGAGCATAAAGGAACGGACATGACCAATAAGGGGCCGGTACGTAACCGTCTGATATAGCTGATCTAACCCGTCGCCCCGCCCATTAGTGATTCATTGGAAGTGATTCCCCCAGGCCGGAGTGGGTACAAGTGAACAGAGACTTCTCGGACTACACAGGTGCCAACGTCTTGCTCAGTTGCCTAACTAGATCTCAAAACGTCATGTTGGACCTTGATGCCCAGTGTGTCAATAGACTCCGTTAGTTGGCCAGGGCTCGCTTGCGTAGCAACCAATGGAAATCGTGATTGAAGTCACGTGGTCACCAAATATATCCGCGCCTTTTTCCCAGAGCCCACCACGAGCCAGGAGTGTGCGCACATCAAAAGATCGGCCAGATGTTTTGTATGGTGACCTGCAGTCTGATCAGTTTGATCCCGTGCCTGTGCAATCTGCCGTTAACAATGACGATGGACTGGTGCGGCAAAAACGCTGCAGGAAAGTGAAACTGTCCTCGACATTTGTAGATATGTGCATGCCTACTGTAGAGCTGACGTTACTATAACTGAAAATGAGAGTTCTGAGGACCAATTGCAGCTTTGTTAACGTTACTTTTTGCGCTTTCCGCCTGCAATGCATTTTGCATGGAAGTCAGGTTTGCTTGTTCCATTTTTTCAATATGAAAACTGAAACTTCAAAGACATTAGTCAGCGCTAAATCGGACCAACAATAATGCCAAGTAGCAATTTAATCAGTTTATTTTGTCTTTTCAGTTTTAGCAACTTAATGGGGCTCAAAAATGGTAATTCCTTCCTATTGTCTAAATAGCCAAGTTTAAAGAAATCACATTGAACAGAACATTTGGCACTGGTTATATTTTTGTGGTTCACTTGGGAAATTGAATTGTTGTCGCGGGTGCTGTTCAAAATTGTTTCCAAAGGGTCCCGCTCCACCGCAAACTGTGCATTTGTGTAAACCTATTTAGCTGGCCAACAAACTGATAGGACGTGTAAACATTCATAAGAAGTATACAAGAAAGAAACCACAGAGAAAATATCCAAAGCTAAGTAAAAGAGACTGACTTTGGAAGGTGTTCAAAATGTCTAATTTATTCCTCATGCGAAGTCTTGAGGTCCCTTTAGATCTGCATTTGTACTGCTCTTTATCAAATCAAGGATTGTCTCAATTTAGAGGTCCAGATACTTGTTAGCTTTATCATACAACGATGGACAATTGCCAGATTTGTATCTAGTGGGATAGCCTGATCTGTTTTGATAACTAATATTGCTTTTAAAATTTTAAGATACAAGCAAAGTGTTTGGATAAAATGTCTCGCTGCAACGTTCTGTTAATGCCTGACAATACTATTTTTTTAAAAAAACTCTTCATTTGAAAAAACTCCGATTTCAGAATTTCAAGTTTTTACAAAAATAAAGGTTTTCAATAAGTTTTTTTTAAAATATAGATTAAAGTGAATGAGTTAGTTTAACTATAACTATGTTCATATCATTCAATATTCGAAGCAAGATTTAATATGAAGTTTGTTACATTCCTGAGCTTCCATGAATTCAGTTGAATTAAGTCGCGGTAGTTATCTGTGAATATATAATTCTGCCTTTTAATAAAAGTTGCAATTGGATAATCGGTCCCGCTGTCGCAGATCATAATTTGACAACGAATTTGTTAACCTCGGGGTTCGCTTCGTGTGCAGTCTTGGCCCAGCAAAGCAGGTCTATAAAGCGAAATTATATACAAGTCTTTAATAAATTCCAACTGTCGTTGCTGTCTAGATATTTTGCATATTCCAAACTCCATTCCTCGCAGGATTTCTGAATTTACTGTTTTTTCCAAAGGGAAAACTTAACCAGACGTTAAACAGAAACAAGATTGATTATTTCTTGTGTCCTTGTGTTTTATCCGTCAGTGTTCCATTCATCTGAATGTTTCTCTAATTAAACAGGATTTAAACTTCCTTTCATTTGCGATTTCCGGAAATCCAGTATCTAAATAGATTGTTGCATTTCCTGAAATGAAATATGCGCATCGTGATTTATCATCGATGGTAAAGATTTCGACACATGTATGGAAATTAGCGTTTGCAAACCGAAAATTTGGAACTTGAAGGTTCATCAGTTAGGATAATTTCTCTATCTTTCTTCTCTAGTTAGATAATCTGAAATACGAGAACGTGTAACCACAGACTTTGCAATGTTCTTCTTTCAGATTTCAGTGTGGTCAATTTTGCATTCGATTAAAGCAGTTTTAATCTCTTGAGCTGGGCTAGTGAAGTGTGCATTAGCGAGAGTCGTTTGTAATGAATTTTCTTTGTGAGAGGTCTTGAATAATGACCTGAAAAATTAGCTTAACAAAGGAGACGACAGAAGTCTGAACAAAGCCCCGCAGAAAAAATCCTTAGAATAGAATTAGAATGCAATCATAAACATTATATTGAGCGAGTCTGGTCACAGCGAAATATCATATTTCATTCGGCGATTCTGTGAATTTGCTTTGAAGTTCATTGTTTGGACAGCAACTTCATTAATAAAGAGTTTCTCTTTAATGAACACAAAAGTAAAAACAGTGGTTCATTTTTGTTATAACTATCCATTTTCTCTCCGTTAATCAATGCCGTTTGCAATAAACATCGAGACTGTTTCAAACACCATAGTGATTATAGTGTCAACTATTTCAGTGCCAAAAGCAAAATTATTTAGTTAAGAAAGAGTTGACATTTGAAGTGTATCTATTGTTGCTCAGTTGACAATGCGTTTTTGTTTCAGCAAACTCCAAATCTCCTGGAATATGTAAAACAAAACCATTTTATATCGTGAGAGTAAGAATTTCAACAAATTCAATGATTTGAGGGAAATCATTGGGAAAATTCCAGATTTGGATAAATATTATGCTTTTAAATTTGAAACTATAAACCTGGATAGAGTATCAAAGGCGAGCGAAAGTTTGTTATCATTACCATCACACGCAGCGATTCAGGAATTCACAAATATTATGTCAGGATACGGGTGGTTAAATAATGTGGATTCTGATAAACTTGGCTATTTTTGTGCATTGGGCTCAAAGATATTGATCTGCTATCTATCAGCATTCTCACTATCTTTGTGCTTCTCAAATTGTATTTAGAGATGCAGTGATGTAGCTTGCCAACTCTCTCCCATAGCAGAGCCCCATAGCATGGTGATAATAATTCTTTCTGTTGAATTCTGACGTTTCCGGGTATAGTTTATTTAGATAATGATGCGCAATAATGAATTAGCTGTAATTTGGTTTTGGAATGTAAATCAATAAAATGTCTTAGAGAGACTTGGATAGTGTTGACGAACAAATGCGCGAGTTAGATTAGGAGTGGCAGTATTGACCAACTAAACATGAAGACTGTAATTTCGAGAGCGCACATGGACATCAAATCTTTGCAACAACACAAAATCCCTGTGGTGGCAAATTAAGTGAAAATGGACAACATCCACCCGAAATCCTTATAATTTGATTGACCAGATCATAATCTTCACGTACTAGCACCAATCATGAGTCAGGTATTTGATGTAAGGGGAGGGGCTTGTAGGACTACGCACGCGCAGTTAACCACTCAAGTTTACCCACGTGGTTTAACATTGTCAAAATTTAACAAGCTTGTTGATTTTTTGGGTTTGTATCGCTCATGCTCCACAGTCGAGAAACCACTCTGAACAGCGATGGAATCTCAGGTTTTTAGCACTCCGACTAACATCCATCTTGACATGATTGAAAACGAAACCCCGACAATTCCACCGGGGAAGGAATATAAACTGAAAATGGTGAATCTTAACGGAGTCGAGATAGCTGCTTTTAACATCGAGGGAGAAGATTTACTTTGCTTCCCCCAAGTGTATGATTATTTTCTCAAAGATATGGTCTCCGGGATGCATACGGTCTACACCAAACTGAAGCGTATGGGCATTCAGGGCAAGAATTGCAACGTGGAGCAAGTCCGTATGATGCGAAGCGTTGGAGCAATTGGACAAGTTGTAAATCGTTGCAAACTCATCTCGGCAGAAGATTTCAACCGGCTTTATGAAGACTGTTTGCTATATAGGTGAGTGAGCATTTCTAAATATACATTTTAAATAACTGTACTGTCTGCGACTCTTTGAATTAATGCCCGGCTCTGGTAAAAGTGCAGTTTGCATTTTTCCACTGATTTTTATGACTTCTTGGGATTTCATTGGCCATTGATAATCTTTCACAAGCTTCGACGACCGATAAATAACCAAAATACAGAATTTGGAAACTTGTCAACTCTCCGCAGTGTTCTGGTTTATTGGCCTTGAAATCCAAGCTTCAGTCTTGAAACCTTAACAATGAATAATTACGGTATTTGAATTTGTTATTGTTCAAAATCAAAATAATGTGTTTTACGAATAAAGACTGTGTGAAACTAAACAGGCTACTGAAATGACAGTAGCTACCCAAACTGTTTTCTACTATCAAAACAGAAGTGTTTCTGATAAGGCTATTTGGAATATTATTTTTAACAAAATGAAACAGTGAGTGTTGCTTCAACGAAATGTTGGCATTGTTGACATTTCGTAATAATTGAAAAACAGAACTCTCGCAGAGAACACTATTATGTAAATTGTGCATTATCATAGCTCATAAATGGCTGGCGAGGGATCAAACATCATTAGAAGCTAAACAAAGCGTAAAAGAACTTTTAATATACCAAGTCTCAAATTTCTTCACCAGATCTTAAAACACTAATCTCATTTGAAAAATAGCTTTGTCGCTTAACGATACTCAATTAAATATTCTATTTTTGTGACCGATCTATCACTCCATCTTGCATCAGTGATGGATATCATCTGTTTTGGAAATACGCATCAACAAGAGGTCACTTGGTGAAAATTGACAGTCATAAATTCTAATATCAGGTAGTTATTATTTGACAAAGTAAAAGACAGGCGCGTCGAAGGAAAACAAAGTGTAAACTGCGCAATGACAACGAGACTGTTTATCAGTGTATCGTTTGCGCTTTAGAAGTCTTAGAAAGACATCTACATTGTGGTGAAAGAGTCGTCTTTTTGGCGGAAAATGTTTGATAAATGAAGCAGGCAACTTTTTATGTAAATTTTCTTAATTTCCGCGATTTCTTTGCTAAATTTTGTGAAATGTGAAAAAGATGAAATTAAGCCCAAGGGTCGGGTTAGTGTTTTACTGTAGGTGCACATGGAATTATGTGATCATGTACCATCTTGAAAATAAGGCAAACTTGATGAGAATTGCAGAACCGATAAGTATACGACTGAATTGGGTCGACATTGCCGGGCACGCACTAATAGATACTCCTCCATTCGAATCTATGAGTCAACAAAACAAAAAATGGCCTATGGGGATATTGTATATAGAAAATAGCTAACTTTGTCATTATTTGACTACAAAGCACCGCTAAATAGCTGGAGGCGTCCAGCAGTCCAGGTAAAAAACATATTTTAATGTTTCAAAACACTTCTCGCTATACATCACGACATGATAGTTTTACTTTTAGTTTTATACTTGTTGGTATGGAAGACCTTGTCAGCACTGGTACGTCTTCGTTTGAAAACTGATCGTCCACACTAAACCGAAAATGGAGGCTTTCGAAAATCTTGCCAAAGTAGAGACTTGAAGAATGTATCAAAGTGATAACGCACGCTTTGTGTCCCGTCCGCACCAAAACTTCCAAAAACGGAGGCTTTTTATAACCTGAACGGTGCCTGATGGACTTCAAAATTCACTTGTATCAGATATTTTGGAAATTCCGATTTTATGACTTGTAGTCGTTTAAAATCACACATTGTTATGTAGTCAAAGGCAATTTACTACTTTTGACCATAACTGAGTTGAATAACTTTTAAATGAAAAGCAGTATGTTATCGGCACAATCAAATACTCAGGGCGGTGACTCGGACTGGAATGTTCATGATGTGTTGGCAGTTTTCAACGGCAATGGTTTCTCTGGATTTCTAATTAGAACCTTTGTATCGACGACAATGTAACCTTTGTCGTCTTGTTCGTGTAGTTCATTCTATGAACTTGTTGAGTTTTTAAACATTAAAGTTGTGGTAAAAGATATTTGTTAAATGTTTCTTGTCAGTATTTGAACCAGCTTAAACTTTAACTCCAAACGTTTGTATTCAGATTTCAATATATAGTACTTTATCTTGTGTATCACAAAGTCTAGTGGCTATGATTAATAAATTACAGTTCGGCACGAACTTAATTAACAATGTCAATGAATGTAAGTTTTGTAGAAGTCAAATTAATTTGCCATGGCACAATCTCGCTGAGCTTCAGTCCTATATTTGTCAAAAATATTTTTGAATAATAATTTCGCTCCTTTTTATAACGCGCATAAATACATCATATATATATATACTAGATAGATACAGAGAAAATACAGTGAAACACGTGTCATTGTTGTATCCGGTACTTAGATGACATACCGGCAGCAATTCGTGAAAAGTACGCCAGCACATATCACTGTTCCAAGTGATTTGATTGTCAGGATTACTGAATAGTATTTCCATATGATTGTTGAATATTGTTTTGTCTGGGCCGTCTTGTACCCTGTGGCTATGCTCCATCGGAAACTGTGCTTTAAGAATTAACTAATCAGCACTAGAGTCGCCGGGATCCTGGCGCAAGCTTCGGTGTATGGACATGATTGAACTTTGCCGTCTATTAACTAAATGCTTTTGTAAATCTGCACATCAGTTTGGAGAAGACGTTTTGCAGTAAAGCAACATTTACATAGCTTGTTCAGATGTTGATCTTCTAACTTTTCGTGCAGAAATCATGAGTCAAGCGCGTGTTTAGTCCAGAACGGATCAAACTAACAGTCACGGCGCACACGTTTTGGGACTTTCTATTCCGGAGGCTATGTTTCAGAATAATGTTGCATATAACATTTGAAACTATATTTATCGACTATAATTATTTACAACTACGTCAGCAGTGCAGCATTTGCACGATCAGAAATTCAGTTCCTTGGATAACTACTCTTGCTCCGAGTAAGGACTAGCCTTCAAAACATCAGTTGAAATATTCTTTATTTCACGGTGAAGAATATAGAATCAGTATCACTATGCCTATTGCTGTGTCAGTTTAAGGAATTGTAATGTTCAAGAGGTACGTTTCTTTCGCTTTTAAAAGTCTATTCTGTACTCCCGTCTCCGTATCATGTTTTTTTCTCACGGCGTATCATTCTCCTATAACACACTGGTCATTGCCTCATCATCTACTTCTCTGTCGATTCTCCGGATCATGCACAGATTCATACAAACGCGCATAAAGCTCTCTTCGCTGTTACTGCTGCCTCGTTATTGAACGCGGAAAAAACAAGTTCACTTCAGCAAGGCTGACAAAAGTGTTCGTCACACCTTCCACTTGACCTCAGCCCGCACACTTCACTCTATTATTAGAGAGAGTAATGATTTCAGGTTGTGTCTGACCTGGTTTTGTCTTGTGGTGTTTAAGGTGTTTTCACATGAGAATATAACGTCTGCTTTTTGACTCGTTGATTTATTCCACAACTGACAACGCACAACCGATGTGTATCAATAATTTTTGCTTGATTCAAAATGAAGAAAGTTTTGGCATTTAATAAGGCAATTATCAGTCCCACACGCACTTGTTTGATATGAAGTTGTTTATATAACTAGCATAAACTCGGTGATATCCACCTTTAGCTCTAGGGATCTCGGTTGATGCTTCCAGGTAAGCGCTGCTTTAGTTTTCGCGCGCGCGGGAAATGTTTTGCCAGACGTACTTCGCCCCATTTTGGTTAGGCAGGCCCTGGCAAATGGAAAACGCCCAGCCTGGCTTTTAGGTTGAGTGGAAATACAGACAAAATATAATCAAAATATCTACAGAAGACATGAATATATAAAAGCAAAATAGAAAGAACTTTTCGGTGAGAAGGAATAAATTAGTCCATGTGCAAACATAATAAACCAGTTCACCTTTTCAAGAAATATAACTGTTTTCTATAGTCAGTCGTAGAAACGAGCAGAAGTTACAGAATATCGCAATACGGTCAGTTTTGAATAAACGTATTTTAATATAGTCCATAAATTGTTAGATTTGTGGTAGTATAGTGAAATAAGTATGGAAATGTTATGCCCTTTTCAGTGTGTCAATGCATGTAATACCGGTATCGTAATGCAGTTTAGTCCAGTACAGTCCGCAGTGGTAGTAGTAGTAGCGTAGCAGTTTGGCTTGCATCTAATTTTATCAGTTTTTATAAAGCGTTTCCGTGTTAATAATAGTACAAAATACCTGATCCAATTGCCAAATTGCACGTTTATGATTTATAAATTTTTTAAATAATATTATGAGATATTACTTGTACTTTCAAGACTATACTGACTGCCAAGGAATACCTTTTTCGAGCTGGTGTCATGCTCTCTAAACCAAAATATATATTGTCATCCAGTTATTGTGGACTTTTTGAGTCATTATTATTGCCCACATTTAATAGTGCGTTTTACGCCCAGGAGAACTGGAGTTGCTCAATGCCGTACCAAGGAAACAAAATGTATCTGCTTTGGCAAGTCTGCGTTTAACATTCCACAGTGTTGCGGAATATTTAACAATTATTTCCTGCAGTGGAGGTGAATATTTTTTGCTGGGCACCGACACTGAAGGAAATAATTGTTTTAGTATTTGTCGTACCAGTGAGCAGATACTAAAATTAGACCATTACTTTTTTCAAAAAAGCAAAATTTACTTCACATGTTAGGCACACACTCGCGCGCCGTTATGCATGAGTGGCCGGAGGTGAATATCACTGATAATACTATTCTGATTAACCAATCAAAGCGCGCGAAAAGCACCATTCGCTGGTTGGGCAAATACTATATTGAAATAACATTCTTACCATACTCACAGGCGCAGAATCACACAACAGCATTCCGACTATACCTGCAAGCAACCAGACCCAAAGTAGAATACGCAGTTTTAAAAGATATTTGGTACTTAGAAGAAAGATTACTTTAAGAAATTTGCTAGCCGTTGATACTCGACAGTTTTATAATACGCCGGAATGTATATAGACTGCAAAACAGCCCCTTTCTTTGGGCCGGGCGCAGCTTCTTTCTCTCCGCAACCTCCCACGTTTTGACCGCTCGCCAAAACTCGCTCGGGGTTCGATTTTCGGACTTTTTGGCAAAGAAAGGGGCTGTTTTGCAGTCTAGAATGTATATTGCATAATTTCAAATTAAAGTACCACCTTGGTGTAAAACATAGCAGCATAAGTTATAACCAAGTAAATAACAGAAACAGAAAATGTAAAGGAGTGTTCGAAATCAATGGAAGTAATTTTAACTCAAATGAAGGGATTGCTTTCCGCAGAATTGTTTCATGAGTATAAAGGCAGGAACACTTCTTGATCTATTCCTCCTCAGGAAATCAAAACAAAATTACCGAAATCATAAAACCCCGAGTTGCAGTTTCTAGCTTAGTTTTTAATATTTTACTAATAGGTTAAGAGAATAGAGATGATGCTACTTCAGCTGGCTTTATAAAAGGAAGCAACGTTATGCATCATCTTCTTACCATCTGCGTTGGATGTTTTAGTTTTAATATGCCATATTTTCTAATTCCGAAAGATAACTTGATTGTAACTGTAGAACCAACAGGCCAGTCTGCCCTATATATATATAATAATAATAATAATAATAATATACAAATTTATACAGCGCTTATACATATATGTCCTAGGCGCTTTACAATTTAATCTAATCTATATATATATCTATTCACATACAAAATTCCAAATTGGCAAATTGCATGCCATCATCAAGTTCAAATTTGCCGCTTTATTCGTTAGCTTGTCTAGCGAGAAATAAGGAACTACAGTTTGATTACCACTGTTTGTTCCAGTACAGATCAGAGGTCTGAAGTTAATGCTTTTCTCTCGAGGCTTTTAGCTTTTAATTTTCCACCCAGAGCGTTTCCTGCCCCCTTGACCTCGGTAACGTTTCTAAAATTAATATGCCAGACATAGATCCAAAATATGATATAAGTGAGTCTATATGCAGAACCGCGCTGTCGTCAACACCACATGTTAAAGTCATTTATTTTTAAAAAAGAGAACAATTGTGCGATCCAAAAATAACCTTACAGATCTCGTGTTTTGGAAGTTCAAACATCGACAAATATAAAGTCATAATATACTGCTGTGCAGTTGAAACCAATTCGCAAAATAGAAATGCAAATAGAGCAATTATTCGCGTTGAATATATAGGGAAAATGTACAATAATTTTCCAAACTTTGATGAATGACGAAGTTTCAATTACCTTGAGCTTTAAGCGGCTTTATTTAACCTCTTTTAAAAAACCGAATTTATTTGCGAAGAAACCATTGAAGTCGCTAATACCGCAATATAAAGAAACAACTGAGACATAAGACTTACGATAAGTACGTTTATCCCCACAAAACAGACATCAATCGAATAGCCCGATAAAAAGTGTCACGCATATGAAGTTCGCTTTGATTGTCGTTTTGCTAGTTGGCTGTTAACAAATAAAACAAAGATGAATTTTTTTTATTAGGAAAGAACAAAACAATGCTAGCAGGTTTTTGAGAATGCGGTAATTTTATTTGTTTTTAAACTATTATTTTAAAGTCAAATCGTCAAGAATGACCGTAAAACAAAGTTACGAAAAGTTAAAGAAGACCTGTTAATAGTAACACTAACAGAAGATTAAACCTGTTCCCCACTCGGTACACTCCTCCTAAAAACCTTATGCGGTTATGATATCCCGTAGCCAGTGTTAATGACTTGTCAATCTTCATCATAAGCTTTAGTACTCGCATCAGGTTAACTCTTTAAGTGGAGAGTTCGGAATTCCCAATATAACATTGAAAAGTTTGACTAAAAAGAAAAATACCCAGGCCTAAAAAAGATACTCTAAAACCATACAAAACTACCAAAAATGATACCCTTAAACTTTCGGACTCCCCAACCACCCGTCATTTTATTGCTGGAGTTCTGCCCCTGGGCACAAACCTCCCCACCATGGCACCATGGTAAGGTGGTGAGCCATTGGGGTATATCACTATTGTTTTGAACGTTTTGAGCAGGTAAAATCGTGCATATCCGGTTCTCTACGAAAACCACCGACGTTGAGCCGAATACATTGTTTTATTTGGTAGCGTCATTTTGACCTAGCAGGTTGTGTCGGGTTAAATAAAGGTGTAATATCTGTTGCTCCTTATACAGGGGACCTGGGAGGCGCAAAAAGAATCCGGACTTTCCACCTGAGCTCGTTAATTATCCCTTCAAGCACTTCAAAGTTGAACACCAAACGGACTCTCACCTAGCAAGTGAGTCCGCAAATCCTGTCTCTGGCGTCAGCGGGCACCTTGTCAAGCCAGCTATAGGCCTGTTACCAAGCAATCATACCAAGACCGCTGACCTAACCAATGAGGAGCTACGTGACGCAAATAACAACAGTGCCAGCAACGGAGAAATATTTAAAGTGACTGTCTCACAGCAATCAAATGGAGCCCTTCCAAATCCCATTCAGACCTCAATTGTTTCGCGCTTTGCCCCGCAACATGCCCTCAACTCGCCGTCAACTGTGCCCTCGAGGATCATGAGCCCCCCATCCAGCGCTATAGCGGTGAACAGTTTTGCACCACCTGTCACTCAGATGCAAACTATGCCTCCTACTCGTCCAAGCCTTCCCATCAGTCCTCAGGGAATCATCACAAGTCCTCGGACAACCCTGACACCTGCAATGATCTCAATGGCTGGCTCTGCAGTTACCATTTCCCACAGTCCTTTGCGGTCGCCATCAGGCGAAGGGGCCACATCTGAGTCATCTGTTCCTCACGTGACCAGTAGTGGCGCTGCCGAGCATCAGGATTTCAGGGGGACTGGGAATGATACTGGGTCCGAAGTCTCTGCGTCTTCGCCAAGACTCACGTCCAGAGAGATGTGTGTAAGTACAGCCTTCGGTTTCTATCCAGCAAGTGTAACACTTGGAATGGGTGAATAATAATAATAATACTAATAATAATAATAATAATAATAATACTAATGGTAATGGTAATGGTAATGGTAATGGTAATGGTAATGGTAATGGTAATGGTAATGGTAATGGTAATGGTAA
>JANVCJ010003905.1:0-14573 GCA_026413505.1 Epizoanthus ramosus | reverse complement strand
GGTTGGGTGGATAGGCCTAGTAAGGGACACCTTGTCCTTTTGTCTATCTACCCGCCATTGGCGAATTCGTAAATAAAAAAATAATAATAAAAAATGGTGGGTGGATTACGTCATTAATCGCCCGATTTTTAGTTTAAATAAGCAGACTACGAGTAGTAGTAGTAGTAGTAGTAGTAGTAGTAGTAGTAGTAGTAGTAGTAGTAGTAGTAGTAGTAGTACGAGTGACAACTAGTGACAACTATAGACGTTCTCTCAAAACCTATTTGTTCAGTAGATAGATTATTTAACCATACATGCAAATTTTGAACCCTTTAGTTATATATACGCTTTAACTTGTATGCCTTTATATACGTAAACTGTTTCAATATATATGTAAACAGCACCCTTGAGCACTTTGGCAAGTGGCGCTTTATAAATCTAATTATTATTAATTATTATTATTATAGACGCACAATTTGCCACAGGAAATTTCTATTAAGCCAGGCTGCAAGTTGATATATTTTCCACAAGATGAAAAAGAGTTCAAACTCTTTATGAAACATTACAAATGTACGTAGCATTCTCCATTTTGTTGACCGATATCGAAAGTTCAATCACACTCCCCAGTGCATTTCTAGCCCTTAGAAATCTCTAGAGAACAAGAATGTACTTCAATTATTATTATTGTTATTATTTATTGTTCGAAGAAAAGGAGAATGACAAAAATAACTATAAGTTGCAAAATTACCGGTTCTGGAGTTGAAAAAGCAAGTTTCTGCCATGAAAAAAGATTGCAAAAAAGATGTGCAATGAATTGGTTTCGAACACATCACTTCGCGCTTCGTGATTACGTCATGCTTGTGACATCACCTGGTTATGCTAGAGCCAATCAATAAACGATCCTTCAAGTTAACCTTCAAGTTAAGCCTAATCTTGGTTAGGGTTAGGGTTAGGGTTAGGGTTAGGGCTACGTTTACACGGTACCGGACGAATTTTCGACTGGTCAAAAATTCGTATATATGTTTATATTAGGTGTTCCGTTCACATGAACCACACTAACCGTACTAAAATTTAAACGCCTAACCGTTCAAAAATTCGACCTCAAAAATCGAGGACTAATTTTTAGCCGGTACGGTAAAAATTTTTCACCGGCGCGGTGTGAACACCTTGACTGTCTAAACTTTAGATGTTTGTACATCAAAGGCGTGGTTGCATGGATGCCTGGTAACTCAGTTGGTGAAGTAGCGCTTTGCGCATGGGCAGATGCTAAAGCCACTGACAAAAGTTAGAATTCAACCGGTTTCGTGAGTTCCGTGTGAACAGAGCGAAAATGTTGAACGGTTCCGTGTGAACAAAATGTCTGGTCGAATTTTTGACCGGTCGAAAATTCGGAATTTGAACATCCGGGACCTGCGTAAATAATTAGATACTGAAAAGTAGTTCATAACAATCTAGTAATTCAGTGATGGATAAGGTATTAATATTTTATTTGCACCTTCGCCAGGTCTTCCCAGGAAACAAAGTAGGATACGATGTACAAAAGAATGAGATACAATCTGCCTTTGAAGCTCGGTTCGTTAAGATGCTCTTCCTTACGGGTGAAGGACATATTCTGTTGATCCAAGTGGAGCTATATGGATGCGAAGGTTTGGACTGGCATTGATATCGTGATGTATAAGCAAATTTAAACAGAACTGTCTAAACTATTAAAGTTCATGTGTCGTCACGATAATAGGATAATTGCATCCCATCCAGGGGGCGAGTAGTAATACTCTCAGTCGCTTCGTGCTATACAGAATCCGGCGTTAAGCGCCGTATATAACTGATAAGCCATGTACAGAAAATACTATAATGATGGTTTAATGATAATTTATAGCTCTTCAGCCGAGAACTAGTTTATGTATTTTGGATGCAGTATGTAATTTGAGAACCAACTACAAAACTTTGTGTAGAAATGAAATAATGGCCTCCCTCTAATGAAGCACCCGTCTGTTCACCAAACATATGGAATATACTGATAAATTTGCAATTAAAGTAAGTACAATCTGGGGTAAGCTTTTGGGATCTAGCTTCAGAGGTGTAATGTTCTTTTTGTTATATGGAAAACAAAGTATCAGAATAAGACAAGGTTTAGGAAACCTAGAAAATCATGTTTAATGTAAAACATATCGATATGCCACGCACGCGCGTAACATATGGAAAATATGCCATTCGGGACCCGGATGTAGTGTCGTATGGATTCTACGAGTGGTTTAGTTCTCAGTATAATGGCATTGGCATTGCGTTGCTATAGTGCTCCACATGGAATCCTATTACAAAATATGCGTATTTCTTAATTTTTATTTTCAATTGCCACTTAGATTTGACATCCTGTTTTAGTAGCTGCCAAATAATTGGACTTTATTTCGAAGGAATACATGTTCTGATCATATATTTTCCTATTTTTTCTGTTATGAGTTTGGCAGTTAGAGAGGATTATTAGTGAAGAGTTACAAAAGCGCAGTATTATTTTATTCCAACACTGTTGCTAATTTTTCCTTTTGTTGTCAGTGACGAAGAGCATTCAACTTTGGAGAGTTCCAAAATCTAGAAAATATGGAAACTGATGCATTTTTAGCATGACAACAACAACGTATTTTATTTACACTCTATGAATTTACAGTTTGATAAATTAAAAATTGAAATTGCAATTTGTATGGGTGTAGTATAAATAATACATACACACACATAGGTAGAAACGAACTTTTAAATTATTAGAAAGTATACAGGAAAGAGGTTAGAGGCAACTAAATTAAATTTTTAATTTAATTTGTTAATTTTACAATTTGTTTCCAATTTAAAATAGGATCTTAGTGTTCGTTGTATGGAAAATATTTGCATTAATAGTAAACGGTATACGTTTTAGGTTACAAACGAGATTGTACGTCAGCTGATGGAGATGAAGGGTTTCTACAATCTTGAGAAACCGGGCGAATTTACACATATCGTGGACATTCAGTTCGTGGCGGCAATGATTCACCCCGGTGGTGGACGTAACGATATTCCAGAGAGGCTCAAGCGACAATTCACCATCTTCAACTGCACCTTACCTTCCAACAACTCCATTGACAAAATTTTTGGTGAGAGTTACCGAACGCAATTGTAGTTCATCGTTTACAAAAACCTATTTGTATATCATCATATTAATTTGACACAGTCGTACAAACGTTTAGCCGGTCTCCACGTTATAATTTGTATGCAATATCGTATAACCTAGGATACGACTATATCGTACGATATTGTAGCGTGTGAGGACAGTTACAGTACAATAAGCGAGTTTGGAATCTCAAATGACCGTGGGGGACTGGGTTCGATTCGGGATAAAAATCTCGGTTTGGGACAGCTGTCCCGAAACAAAACACTGCCAGGAAGCGATGCTTCGATAGAAAAGCGGGGAAAATTTACTCTTGTCTGTCGAGATAACCTTTCTGTGTGTAGTATGTCCACTGACAACATCCCAAAAAGGTCCCTCGACGAATTTAAGAGGTGGAAAGTCCCAGAATTGAAGAAATATTTGCGAAATCGCGGCTTGAAAGTCACAGGATCGAAGGAAGAACTGGTTGCTTTGGCATACGGTGCCGAACAGTGTTCAGTGCCATTAGTTTTAATGCACCAGTCAATGTAAACCCCCGCACCCCCCCACCCGGGACATAGCGGGGCATTAGCGGGGCTTTAGTACCTGATTTGACCGGAAAAAGGGCCGCGGGTGCGGGGCATTTGATAGCTTTTGACTGCAATAAGGATTAGTACCCGGGACAAGTACCGGGGCATTTGCTTATGACCGTGCGGAGACTTCCGTTTGTGAACTGGTAACTAGAAGGCGACGTGACCGATCGGATGTCATGATTTTTTATCAGGGGATCGAAATCAATGGCCGATTGCTTTGAAAGGTAAGACAATCGATCTCTATGATATGCTTTATAAAATCAAACCATCTTTTAAATTTGTCTATGTAGACAGTTAAGACGAAAATCGTTTTCTTTTGTTCTTTTGCTAATCGAAGTACATTTCATTTAGCATATTATTTTGTTTTGATGTAACTGATATGTCGTTTTAATGTGTACTCGTGCGAAGCTTTCGGTCACACGGCGGCGCACATGGAATGATGTACTATATTAAAATGCTTTGTTTAATATTGATGATTAATATTTTAAAAGTGTTCTGACAAAGGAGGCATCTGTATACAATTAAATATGGTAGACGTAAATGTATTTTAGAAAGCATATATCACAAAGCTGCAGTTTAGAAATGACAGTGAAAGCAATCTACAAGTGAATATATTAAATATTTGTGTTGTCACGCGCTTGTTGAACTTTGGCTCTTTCAGTCTTTGCGTTGGTCCTTTAGCAAACCATGAGCAATGCGGGACACATCGGTCAAGATTGATGGGTTGCGAAAATATATTTCGCATTTGCGAAGAAATTATTTTCATTAAATCACAAATTGTGATCACTACTAACAATACATGTATGTGCAATATTTTTTACAAAAGTGCTGTGAATAATTAACCAAATTAACTTCAAATCCTTTTGCTTTGTCACTAGTTGTCATCAAGGTTATTAATAAAGTTTTGAGAATGCCCCTCTTAAAACTGACTGATGGTGGCCGCACAAAAAAATTTGCTATATGTGTGAGTTCGCTTGAAGAGTTGATGAAAAAAGGTAGAGTTTTATTTATATATATTCTGAAAAATTATGTAACTTATTTGGGGGGAGGGGGGGGGGTATATAGTAATCCACTTTTAAATTGTAATTTATATTAGTTTTAAAAATACTTTTAGGGCATAATTGCATTTTCCGTTCATTACGAGCAAAGATTTGCTGGAACAGTATTAAGCTGGGGAACTCTTTGCTTACATAATTATGATAAAGCTTATCACCAGGATTTTAATGGCATTTGTTTAGATTTTTTTAATATATCTCCTATGCTGTTGTTCAAATCTGTGTCTGCGAAGCACTCGCAAACAACAGCTTCCATAGTGAATTCATTCAGTACTCACTATAACTTTGCAAAAGATACCACTAAAACTTGCCATGTGGCCAACATATATACTTATCTTTGCTCTCCCGGGAAAAATTGAATACCAAAAGCTTAAAAAACTGGAAAATCATTGAGAAACTTTAGTTCGTTCACTTATTGTAATTTAGGTTTTCAACACACTGTAGGTATAAATAGTTGTTTTTTTTATTTATTCAATATGGTATACCTCCTTGCCAATCCTGATTAGCTAGCAGTTCAAAATGCATGTATTTGTGAGGTATTTTGTGCATATATATGAAGCTGTCTGTATCCTCTGGTCCTAAAACATGAATACAAATACAAACTGCACTTACCTTTCAGGCTCATGTAGTTATGTTTAATTCTTTGAAAAATTTACTTGTGTATATTTATTCCAATTTACACCATATCCACGAATACATATAACATATACAAACATGGCAAATGATGTGTTGCTAAATTATCCTTTTTAAATTAACTAGTCTGTCTTACAATTTATTCTTATTATCAAGTTACTGTCTTTTGTAGTGACATTATAATGAGAAAGGGTTAAGCAATAATGGCACATATATTATTAAAGGGGCTATGTCACGGCTATTGTAAGCCATTTTTGCGATGTACGAAATTCTCCACAAATCAAAGGAAATACAAAAATAGCAGGTTATCGTGGTAGAAAAACACAAGAGAGATGATGGTAAGTCGTAAAGGAACGTGAATGGTTAAAATTGGGGAAGATTAAAATGGATTACAAACTCTCAATTTAATTTCGGTCCAGGCTAGACATTTAATACTTTAAATCCATCCATTGTCAAAATTGTGTTTTTCTAATGTGTTTAGAAACTTTCGGTTTTTATATTATGCACCTATTCAACCATTTCTTGTCATCCTGTTGAGCTTACAACTTGTGTTTCATGACTGTGATAGCTTTGTTCCCGACATGACTTTGGAGCATGCGCATTACCGTGAAATGGCCCCTTTAACTAATGAATGTGTGTATAGCTATTGCAAAAATATTAAGCATTAGACACTGAACATGTGACTGAAATTTTCCATTTCAAAACAGCCACAGAAAAACAGTTCTCTTGTGTTCATGTGGTGCTCGAAGAAGATGGCACCATTATTGATGATAATGACGTCCTGCAATCATTAGATAAGGGCACCATACTAATGACACTTGGAGAAAGTGAGAAATGGACATCATCAGTTGCTATGGAACAGTCAAAGGAGGTAATTCACTCATTCTACTATACTATGCACAGTAGACTGTAATAAATATATAGATGTTAACAAAATTAGTTCACTGGATAACATACCGTATAAAGTAATTAGTTTGTATGAAAGATATACATTGTATTTTTACTAATTAGTAGTGCCCATATCGGTAATATGTGAGAAGTGTCGTGGCCCAGCAGTTTGTAGTGTGTTGGACTTGAGACCAAAAGGTTGATGGTTTGAGCCAGTGGCTGCTTGCCCTCGTATTCAGTTAATAAATGTCCAATCAGGGCAAGGCATTTGCTCTCACAGTACATGACTGTACTTCTTGTACTTCTTTTCCCCAGGTGTATAAATGGGTATACCTGGCAAATTGTTGGAGGACAAGCCTGACAAAATGCTGGGGGGTAACCCTGTTTCCCATCCAGGGAGGAGTATTAATCATCTCAGTCGCTTCAGGCTACAGAATCCATAATTAAGCATCGGCTCTAATAAACCATAATCTTCAACAATAGATGGGAGGCAGACTTTACTTAAATATCGGAAATATACAAACAATATTGTATTTGTATAAATAATAAATAAAAAATGTTAATTGTTTTTCTAATAGGCAGACAAGAATTTAACCTCCGCCATAAAATCAGCAGGTAATTATGTCAAGAAATTTCATTTTAGTTTTAATAATGGATATCAAAGCCATAATTTGAATTCTTAAATCTTAATGTTGCAGACAGTACAGGTACTACGAAACGTACAGTCCAGGGGACATTGATATTTGACAAGGGTGGACTCAGTACTGGTCCAAAGGTTGTGGTAAGTATATGTAATTAATACTTGTTATTGTAATAGATAGATCAATGCACTGGCTTTGCTCATGGATTTTTGTTACCATAATATTCGAAAACTTTACTTCCAATTATTATCAATTGAAGCCACTTGGACATATTTTAAGAAAATGTTATTTTTTTAATGATCAAAATATTAGCTCTTCCAAAGTTCAAAGCCTTACACATGTATCTCTGAAACATATTTGCATACTATCTTTTTCATTTTCTTCGAAGTACACTTACCTTTTTCCAATGTACACCCAATACTGTGTAGTGACACTGATAATTTACTGTTACAACTCAGTCGCTCTTTATATTGGATGTCTAGATTTCGGAAACACTGCAGGACCCATCGGTTGAAGAGAGATTGGAAGACCTGAGTAGAATTTACACACTGAGACCTGATGACAAGCTATTGAAGTATCACAGATGCATTAATGAAGCCGCTTTGGCCATATGTCAAGAGAGGCAACATCTTGTTTATGACAAGAAAGAACTGACAAAGCTGGCAATCCAGAAAGTTCATGCTGATGGGTATGATTATAAGAAGAAGACGTCGCGATCGCAAGTGCTGAATCAGCAGCCTAAAGTGAGCAAACGAGCGAAGATCAACACGGATGAAAGGTCAGACAGAATAGCAGAGTTGAAGGAGGACCTGGATGGTATCAGAACACAGCTGATGCTTGGAGAAAAGCAGCAACAAAAGTACACCAATTCCAAGCAGTTCAACCAGGCAATAGCCATTGGTGAGAAGGTAGACGAGATGCGTCGCAAAGAACGTGGAATGAAATCTGAGTTAAAATTACTTTTACAGAAGGAAGCCAAAGCTTTAAAAGCAAAAACCAAGAATGATGCAAAAGCTCTCACCAAATCAAAGTCCAAGCGAGATGCGGATGCACAAACTGCAAAGCAGACTAAAAAGTCTAGTGACATCAAACACTTTTTACAGTCGCATCAGAAGTATTCAGAAACAAATACTAGAGCAAGTGATGAAGTAACAGAAATGGTAGTGGATGAAAAGGGGAAAACAGGAGAAAATCAAGCACCAGAGAGTTCTTTGATTGCAGTTAACAGCTATGATGAAGCAGAAATGGTGGTGGATGAAAAAGAGGAGACAAGAGAACAACAAGTACCAGAGGGCTCTTTAATTGCAGGTGACAGCTGTGATGAAGCAGAAATGGTGATGGCAGCAAAGCAAGAGACAGGAGCAAGTGAAGTACTGGATGTTTCATTGGATGCAGTTGGGAGTCTACAAGTAAATATGGATCAAGAGAAGTCCAGCCAAGAGAGTTCAGGGGACAATGAGAATGATTCTTTTTTGCCCCAGACGCAGGTCAAGCAGAGTGCTCACAAGAATCTCTTAACCTGCTGAAGCGGTACCGAAAGTGGGCAGTTGGTTTTGTTTCAAATAACCATTTTTATAAAGTGAAAACTGGTGTTTATAAGTCTATCATTGATGACATTTCATTGTCTGAGTTTGTTATTGTTAGAGCGCTTTATTGCCAAACAAATCACATGCACAACTGTAAAGAGTGCAATAAATTGGTGGCCTGTGCTAGAGACATTTTAAGTAATGGTATTGTGGAACTAAAACCTTTGTTCCAGACACATTTTGTAGGGACTGCCTATACAAGTGGGAAAGCAGTGAGGCGGCTTATGCAATTACCTGTTGCTATTGTTACCCTGCAGTTAAAAGGCCCAGGATCACAAAAACTCTATATAACACAGCTTACTACAAATGTTGATTATTCTCTGTTTTCAGAATGGACAGAGAAATTGAAACTTGGCAAGAGCTCTCAATTGCATCTATCAAGAGAAACACTTCAAGACATTTGCTCATTAGCATCTTCTGAAAAGGACCGAAAGTTGATCAAGTTTGTTGCCTGTGAAGCAGGTGGGCTCAGCAGTAAGAAAGCAAGCAGCAAGTATGGTGTATCTAACTTTTCAGGCATCAGAAGGGAGGTACTGTGTGCAATAAAGGACGCTGTTGAAATTAGAGATTCTGTACTTGAGCTTGCCAAAGTAAAGGAGAGGGCAACATTGGAATCTTTTGGAATCTATTTGCCAGAAGACAGCAACTCTAGCAGTGATGAGGATGATGCTGACGATGAACTCGAGGTGTTTAGTGAAGATAGTTTTGGAGAGCATGCAGACATAAGTAGTGAGGAAGAAAGTGATGAGGATGGAACATCAGAGGCCATCAGAGGAGACACTTGTACTTGTGAAACAGGAAGCAACGTTCAGTGCACACACAGAGAAACAAAGCAAAGACAGTCACTGAATTCTGAAACCATCTCAGAGGGGGCTGCTGTGATTGATCCAGCACCAACACATGAACAGTTATTGTGCATTCTTGGAGAAACCAATTTTAATTGGCTTGCTCTTGTTGCTAAACTCGACCTGCTGTTGCAAACATGTTCATCTGAAGTACGTGAAAATACGCTTTCTGAATTTTATGAATTCTTACCCTGGAGCGATCTGACAGAAAAGGAAAGCAAATTGGTTTACCAATCCCACCAAGCATATCTTCAGAGACTTCAAGAGGACACGATTAGAGACAATTCTCTAATTCACACTGACTCAGAAAGTGATGACCCAGAAGGATGGGTAAATGTTCGAGATGCTTTGTCACCTGAAGGACAGGCATTGATTAGGAAGCACAGAGCTATTATACAGAGGAAAGCAAGAAGAGAAATCAACAAGAAAATTGCTACTAGAAAGATCTTGAAAAGGAAAGTTACCAAGAAAGTCGCTCGTACACTGTTAAAATATCCTAATATTGGGAAAGATATTGAAAATTATGTTAAGGAGAAGAGAGTTGGTGCGGATCAGTGGAGGAGGACCGGTGTCTTAACATTTGATGGTAATTTGCGGAAAAAAGGGCCAAAAGTAACATACGAGCGCATTCGCAGGCATCTGGAAGACATATACAAATGTAAGCTAGGCTACGGGACTGTCGTCCAACTTTGTGTTGCCAGAAACAAACGCAGGATTTCTGCCAGACGCTACAGAGGAGTTGCAAAGGTGACATCTCGACGAGCAAGGAAAGGATTTACAATCAAGCTTAATCCAGATGCTCACTACTCCAATGCAATGTACAAGGCTCTAGATTACATTCAACTGACAGATGGTAAAGACAAGATGGTTTTAAATCGGGATGATCAGGCAGGGTTTAGACTTGATACCACATACACCCACAAACAGCACAAGGCAATATCACTGGCTGGCACTCCGGAGATTACCACTAGAACTGATTATGTGAATAAATATTCATCTGTGCTGCAAACAACATCGTATTTGTTCATGGCAACAGGGACAACGGTAGAAAAGTGTGTAGGAGTAGTGAAAGCCCACCATCTCTTTGAGAAAAGTGCCATGCAACATTTCTGTGACATCAATATGCTGAAACAGATGGAGGAAATGACACCCTGGATGAAAGATAAGTCAGTGCATTGTGTACGAGTTGACGGTGCTGGAGATGAGGGACCAGTTCACAAAGAAGTCCAGTTTCTCTGGACAATGCTTCATATTGCTGAAGGGACAGAGTGCACCATTGTAACTACAAGACACAGTGGCGGTTCCTACCTGAACAGAGTAGAACTGCAGAATGGTTGTTTAGCTGTTGCCCAATCCAACCTCTTTATTCCTTCAACTCTATGTGGGTCGAATTTCAATGATGGTGGAGTGAATGAGACCAAGCTTGCAGAGAACTTAGAGGTAGCTATGGATGTCTTTATTGACAGAGTCAGCGGTGCACCATGTGGTGAAAGTGACATAACTCTCATTAAAGGTGCAAAGGATGATGCTGCAAGAGCACGTAATCAAAGCAGGTCAGATCTACTTGTTTTCTTTAATGGAAAGGCTTCCGAAAAGAATCAGCTGCGTGACACAAAGCCTGAAGTTTACAAGAATTTCCAAGACGTGTGGTCTGTTAGAGATAATCACGTAGTGAAACATGTACCATCACAGTATGTGTTTATGCTATGTCCATGCTTCAAGGATGGTTGTATTCATCCCATTTGTAGACGTGGTCCTACCCAGTAACAGCACCTTTGGTTTGAAGGTGGTCCACCACTGTCTTTATTTCCAGTGCCAGTTCCAGATCCAATGCGACCATGGGGAGGTAATTGTACTAAGTGTGTTAACTTTTGCACAGGTCACTACCTTACTCCACAAGAGTGTATAGAAAACATTTCAATTAATGGAACAAGAGACTGCATGGTAGACCCCCCTTCCGTAGTAATAAAGGATGAATTTAACAGATTGAGGAAACGCAAAGTTCAAGTAACAGATGCCAAGATAACAGAATTAGCAAGACAAACGTTGCTTCCTGTTGAGGATGTTAAGTTCTGGATTAGGCATTTGGAAGAGGTGAACAACAGAAGGAAAGAAGGAGCTCGTAAAGCTGCCCAAACGAGAGCGAAAAAGAAAGGTTTGTGTGCAAATGATATATATTGTATCTAAAGTACGTGTAGCCTAAGTACTGTTTTGCAGATCTGTCAACAAACAAGCAACAACAAACAATTCAGTCAAATAGAAAAATATCAATCATATAAATTTATGTTTGCAACTATAAATACTCTAGTATATATTTTCTTGTGGTTTGTATGCATGCAGTAATGTCAAACGTCTGCACCCAAACCCCTCCAAACAAGCTGACGATTCTTGATTTATTGCAGCAAAGAAAACAGATGCTGTCGATGGACCTGTGGGACAAGATTCCAGAAAAGCTAGAAAGAAGAAAGGTAACAATAGTGAGAGTAAAAATGACATGTTTCAAAATGCCTGAAAAATATATTCTAATTCACTCTACAGTGCAAGTACAGTAGTCTCTCAGCTAACTAGAATAGCGAAAACATTATTGCTGTACATGGATGAGGTTATTTAGTGGTGCATAATTTCGAATGTAAATATGGGTGATTGAGATAACCCTTTTACATTAATTGTCTGATGAACTTTGATTCTGACAGTGTTTTTTGAAATTATGTCATTGTTTCTACAGAGCAGAAATTATATCATGTAGAGCGAAAATGTGTTGAATTGTGTAAGTTGAAATGTACGTAGTCTTATGTGTGTTGGTTATATTTTAAAAATAGGAATGCAGAGAGAAGAAGAGGATGATGTTTACTGCTTTTGTGAACAAGGGGAATTTGGGGAGATGATTGCTTGCGATGGTGCTCAATGTCTTCATAAATGGTTTCATTATCCATGTATAGGAATCACAAGAGAACCACCAGGAAATTGGTTCTGTGATAATTGCCAAGGTTAGTAGATATTGTACATTTCTATGGAGTCAATTATGTTATAATATATGGAAATTGCATAATTAGGATTGCAATGTAATATTACAATAATAAAATGGATAAAATGTTTAAGAGCAAATCTATATGTTCCTCTGTGTTTATGCCAACATAAAATTATAAGAAATCATACAACTGATAATTGAAAAATTGGTAAATGAGATGAGACAACTGTCAAACAGTTTATTAACTAAAAGTGGAATTATCAAAGATTACATTAACCTATACTGTAAGTTTTGTCATTGTTTAACTTACAGATCCTGGCACAGAAGTGATCTGCCTTTGTAAGCAACCTGAGTGTGGCAGCCTTGTAGTGAAATGCACTGGAAAAGACTGCAACATTCTACTCTACCATGCCCAGTGTGTTGGTGTAACATCCCTTCCAACATCCCCATGGCTGTGTGATGGATGTCAGTGAGAGGGAGAGAAGGGGCATTGACATATAGCACTTTAAAAAGCTATGCTTTGGGTAGCTCTGGGGGTATACAGACAGGAAATGTCTTCAAAATATCTTGAAGATGTATTTTACAGTGCTGACTTATATTAATTTTCCTTCCGAGCGTGTTTTTAAATCCTTTCCAAGAACAAAAGTTAAAATGAATGGATTCACGATATAAAATTATCTACATACATGCATATATTATATCTTAGGTTAAAGTTAATAGTAGTTGTTTTTATCTAAGTTTCTTCCAGTGTTACTGAGAATGTTTCAGGTACCCAAGCACTATATGTGCGTTTTCATTTTTTATATAAAAGCCTGCATACAATTTGGTTTTCAGTATCTTTGTTGTTCTGATCACAAATAAGCTATTCCATCTTTGATGTTCATAAATATCTTATAAGTTTATTCGCAGATTGAATTAACAGTTTCTGAGAATATTTCCCTTCAACTTGGAAGACAGACAAATGGCATGAAATGTTAAATATATTTCCAGATTTCACCAAACCAATTTAGAAACATTCTGCTTTTAAAACTCTATTGTAAAACTGGCAAACATTTTGCCAGCAATGCAAAGATATTCCAGACACTTCCAGGTTCGAAGCAGTCTACTATATAAAAACTAAAAGAAAAAACATTCAATGCCAAGGACACTTGACAAAATGTCCATGACTTACTGTCACATAAGCCAGAGTGAATCTTCATGTGTGCTAAGACAAGTTGATTGGAACAACATAATAATTTTAAAATCTTTCGAGCGATTTAAGGGAATTGTACCCCCGGAACGTCCCCCTTTCAACGTGATGTGTTCAACTGCATAATTTTGATCAGTGAGTGCCATTACGAGTTGACAGTTCCTTTGTTCATTTCATTATTGTTACAGTTATAATAAAAACCTGTTGAGAGTAACAATTACAGTCTTTCATTGGTGTCTACTGGGTAAATGTAGTTTTGATTTTTGGTGATTGCACACATTTTTCTCAATCGACAGAAACCCGTGGGACGCGAAAATTGCAAATGATAACTAGAAAATCAGCCTATATGTTGGTAATATGTTGTTATATGTAGTACATGGCGCAGTTTGTAACCTTGATATGGATACTTGGGTAAGTACATATTTAATTGTTTGATATACAATAATACATGCAGGTCGTTTACTATTCAATACTGTTTTTCAATATAAATTGTTAAAGGAATGACTACCAAATCAGTTAGTTAAGCTACATTGTGTACGATTGTGTGTGTACCTTCAACATAGATATGTTAATAACAGTACATGCAGGTGCTATTGTCTTCAACAGCAAGTGTATGTACAATACTGTACATCACTACATGTTGTAACATACAGGCAACTACCACAAATATTAAAATACTGTTTAAAATACATTATTTTCCCTTTAAGCATAAATATTATTTTTTGTGTTTCTTGTGAGAGCGGGGCATATGAGCGGGGTCATTACCCTCTTATTAGAGCACAAAAATGACACGGGGGCCGGGGCATTTGACTGCTTTTGCACCAACTTCAATTCTAATGCCCCGCTAATGCCCCGCTATGTCCCGGGTGGGGGGGTGCGGGGGTTTACATTGACTGGTGCATAACTGCACGAATGAAACCATGACGGCATGAGGAATGAAGGAAGAAAACCTTCTTAAAATTTAAGCGACTAAATTATCTCTTTAAAGTTTTGTGTATTGCATTTCAATTTTATCGATCTCGTTTCTTAGTTTTAGATATAAACAACACAAGAATTGAGATTCCACTTGTTGCTGCATTTGTTT
>JANVCJ010003794.1:0-14574 GCA_026413505.1 Epizoanthus ramosus | reverse complement strand
TTAAATTGTCATCTTTTATACTCTATCGGAAACTTATATTAAAAATTCACTCAAAACGAGCAAAAGAGTATTTTTAGCAATCCTACTTCCGAAATTTTGTTTTTCTTAAAAAAATTCTTCCCCCCCTCCCCATAAATTTTGAGTTTGGCTAGGGCCCTGTTAGGGTAAGCAGTTGGAGTCCCACCCAACACTCGTTTCTTTAGCTTTACACAGCGTTAGGTTCTGAACGTCGTGGCTGAAGAAATCGGGCCCAACGTTTAAGAACAAAGAAAGGACATATATTCTTAATTTTTGATATATATAAGATGGAAAGAATCGTTACTGTGCTATAACGTAACTATTTACTACATAGGTGGTGAAAATATAAAACAAGATAAGGTTTGGTTTGTTTTGTAGCCAAAATATGTATGAGTAAACTGGCGCGACATCTTGTCTACTGTATGCTCTATAAGCTGGCACGTAAACTAGTCCATTTCGTTATTGGCACCATGAAACTAAAGTAATAATAATACTTTTTCAAAATGAATAAATAAAAACATTAAAGAACTTTTGAGGCTAAAATCCTGACAAAATTAAGGACGTTGAACCTCCGCCGTGAAGAGTGAAGATTCTTTCGTTCAGTTTACACATACACCTCACGAGTATAAAGAGTGGTTTGCTATGGTAGTCCATACGTTTGTCCGCTATGCGATATGTAAACAAACTCTTCAGTCCAAGGACACATGCAGCATATTAGTCAGCATATATACATATATATACCACAGAATATAAAAATGCTCTGGAGAAGTTAAGATGTTTTGAAATTCTAAGTATGAAAACATATGCAGTAGTATTCGCATGCAACCTCTCGTGATATATGTCAGGCCATTTCAGTTTTTAATTGTTTTTTGAAAAACTGCCAGTGAAGTGAATAAAGCTCGTGAATACACCAAACGTCTCGGTGCCCTATATACATCTCTCAATAAAGACAATAAACCCATCAACCATATGGCAATGGCTGCGTGATCAAACAAGAATGTTCAATGCTGTATGCGGCAGCTGGAAACTGATTTCTGTTTACGAATGTGTTAGTTTCGTATCTGGAAGATTCTTCGCTATAATGTCAGTGCTTCAGGTGGCCTGGAAACATGTATTTCAAATGCAGGAATGCCATCTTCATCGTTGTTGCTATTGCGTACATGTAAAACCCGTCTATTTACATCTTAAGGAATTATTCATTAGAATTGTTATTGAGTATCGATAACGAAAGGACGTTTTACAAGGTTTTAAAACTCTAAATCGTTCTGTCTGGTAACTTCTGTCTACTCTTGAAAGGTAAGGAAACAGATGGCATCAGTGTAATATTGTTTCACACATGGATTAGTGTTTGTCGAATGATTTAGAGTTGACTTGTGCGTCAGTATAAATTACTACGGTTCATACATTGAAAGTAATTGTGACATTTTCAGCCGGTCACTGTGCGTTTATTTTGTTTCAGAGTTTGCACTAAGTCAGATAGAAGTCATAACTTGGTTTTGCTATTTATCCAGAACTGCTGATAGAAAACTTGAAGCTCGTTCATAGGACTTGATAAGTATTTCTCTCCAACCAACCGGATGCGTGATGACTCGTGTTTCTGCGCTCTCTCCAGAGACAATGCACATAAGTCATAATTATCCGACAAACCGGCCAAACACGATAGATTCATTTTAGTGAGTTTCGTCCGTATTCCAATAAGCAGCAGAAAAGATCGGTCATATTAGAAAGTAAAATAAATTTTAATTTGCTACTCGAAAGAAGATGGCGAGGCTCGGATTCCGAACTCAGATATCCCGATGAAGCTTGCAACTATTAAAGTTTGTCTTTCAGTTCTTACACGATTTTTGAAGAAAGTCACACAAAAGTTTTCTTGTTAGTATTTTCACTCTCTGCTTGCTCAAACCGATTGTCACAGCACTAGTATGTCTGCCTCGTCGTCGCTCTGTCAAGTTAAATAATGAAACGGTTGTTTTGTATACCACTGATTTACCACCAACGAATTACAATTAATTGAAAATAACATAGAACGTAGTCTAACATATCGAGTCGTGAGAAATATTGTTTCCCATTTAGTATTTTAAGTTAACTTGCTGTTGGAGGTCTGTTCGGTTATGAGAATAGAATGAGTAGCTCTTTGATCAGCGAACATATTGCATGTATCATCCACACAGGCTTCGTACATATTGTATTCATTATCGACGGCTATGTGTAATAATTAAAATAACTGGCAGTTGTACGCAATAAATAGAGGCCGATATTACACGGTAGCAAGAAGATACGAACGAGTGAGATGTTGTTCTTGTCACGAGAAGATAAAATCCATATCTTCGAGCATATATTATATGGAAAACAAACTATCAGAATAAGACAAGGTTTAGAAAGCCTAGCAAATCATGTTTAATGAAAAGCATATCGATATGCCACGCACGCGCGTAACATATGGAAAATATGCCACTCGGGACCTGGATGTAGTGTTGTATGGATTCTACGAGTACGAGTGGTTTAGTTCTCAGTAAAGCACTCACATCCATATAATAAGACACATTATTATATGGAGTGTGAGTATTCCACTCATAGAATCCATACGACACTACATCCGGGTCCCGAGTGGCATATTTACCATATGTTACGCGCGTGAGTGGCATATGGAAAATATGCCACTCAGGACCCGGATGTAGTGTCAAAACATGATTCTCTAGGCTTCCTAAACCTTGTCTCATTCTGATCTTTTGTTCTCCATATAATAAAAAGAACTTTACACGGTATGATGCTGGAAGATATGGATTTTATCTTCTTGTGACCTTGTCACTCGAACAGTCGAAGATAAAATCCATATCTTCTCGCTACCGTGTAATATCCTCTATTTATCATCTATTGTTTTGCGTTATGTACTTTTATTCTTCTGTTTTCCTGTTGTTTTCTTTTTCTCTATCAATCCTTCGGCGTGCTTGTCAGTCTATCCAGTTACCCTATTTCACTATTATGTCACAGTTTGTTTGCATTTTATAAATTGTTTCTGTATATTTCAATTATTTTTCAGTCTCCTTTGATTTGGGACTTCCAAAATCTGTATTACTGTTGCATTATGAGATTGAAGTGGGGGAAAACAAAATGTAAACAAAACATTTCAGCCAAGTTCCGACACAAGCGAAGTATTGAAACAAATTTGTTGCTACATTTCATTGTTCTTGTGATCGTACGAATTGGATATAACATTAGGTTGGTGTATTTTAACCCCTTACCAGCAAAATGAATCACTATTTGTGTAAAACGTTGAAAGAACCTATGACGTAATAGTGAAAAAGGGCAGTTTGGGTGTCTGCCGTTTTCCGCCCTTCTTTTATCTGTTTGTCCGTCTGCCTTTATGTCATGCATCAGTTTTTCAAGTTCAAAACAAACTTAACAGCTCCGTACTGAAATTGCTCGCGTGGTTATGAGCAGCTGAGAGAGAGGTAATATGGGGCAGTGAGACAGACAAACTACTTACTTAAACACGATTCAAAACATCGTTTGTGAGTTATAAAAACGTTTATTCATTGACAAAGCGTTACAAGGGCAGGGCAAGACTTGGATTGCTTTACCTTGTTGTACCTTTGCCTTGCTTTACCTTATTTTATCTTGTTCTTACCTGTACTACTTTACTTTACTTTGCATAACCTTGTTTTACCTTGTTCTACTTTGCTTTACCTTGCTTTATTTACTTTACTTACTTTACCTTGTTCTACTTTGCTTTACCTTGCTTTATTTACTTTACTTACTTTACCTTGTTGTACCTTTGCTTTGCTCTACCTTACTTTATCTTGTTTTACCTTGTTCTTCCTTGTTCTACTTTGCTTTACTTTGCATAAACCTTGCTTTACCTTGTTCTACCTTGCTTTATCTTGCTCGTCCTTGCTCTACCTTGTCGGCTTTACCTTGCTTCACTTGCTTTACCTTGTTTAATATACCTTTGCCTTGCTTTACCTTACTTTATCTTGTTTTACCTTGTTCTTCCATGCTCTAGTTTACTTTACAGCATAATCTTGGTTTGCCTTGTTTTATCTTGCTTTACCTTGCTCTACCTTGCTTTACCTTGCTCTACCTTGCTTTACCTTGCTTTACCTTGCTCTACCTTGTCTCACCTTGCTTTACCTTGTTGTACCTTTGTTTTGCTCTGCCTTACTTTATCTTGTTTTACCTTGTTCTTCCTCGCTCTACTTTGCTTTACTTTACATAACCTTGCTTTACTTTGCTCGTCCTTGCTCTACCGTGCCGTCTTTACCTTGCTTCACCTTCCTTTACTTTGCATTACCTTGCACTACCTTGTACTACCTTGCTTTACTTTGCTTTACCTTGCTTTACCTTACTTTACCTTGCTCTACCTTGCTCTACCTTGCTTTACCTTGCTCTACCTTGCTCTACCTTACTTTACCTTGCTCTACCTTGTTCTACCTTACTTTACCTTGCTTTACCTTGCTTTACCTTACTTTACCTTGCTTTACCTTGCTTTACCTTGCTTTACCTTACTTTACCTTGCTCTACCTTGCTCTACCTTACTTTACCTTGCTTTACCTTGCTTTACCTTACTTTACCTTGCTCTACCTTGCTTTACCTTACTTTACCTTGCTCTACCTTACTTTACCTTGCTCTACCTTGCTCTACCTTGCTTTACCTTGCTTTAAATTGCTTTACCTTGCTTTACCTTGCTTTACCTTGTTTTACCTTGCTTTACCTTGTTTTACCTTGCTTTACCTTGCTTTACCTTGCTTTACCTTGTTTTACCTTGCTTTACCTTGCTCCACCTTGCTTTACCTTGCTCTACCTTGCTTTACCTTGTTTTACCTTGCTTTACCTTGTTTCACCTTGCTTTACCTTGTTTCACCTTGCTTTACCTTGCTCTACCTTGCTTTACCTTGCTCCACCTTGCTTTACCTTGCTCTACCTTGCTTTACCTTGCTTTACCTTGCTTTACCTTGTTTTACCTTGCTTTACCTTGTTTTACCTTGCTTTACCTTGCTCTACCTTGCTTTACCTTGCTCTACCTTGCTTTACCTTGCTTTACCTTGTTTTACCTTGCTTTACCTTGTTTTACCTTGCTTTGCCTTGCTCTACCTTGCTTTACCTTGCTTTACCTTGCTTTACCTTGCTCTACCTTGCTTTACCTTGCTTTACCTTGCTCTACCTTGTTTTACCTTGCTTTACCTTGTTTTACCTTGCTTTACCTTGCTCTACCTTGCTTTACCTTGCTTTACCTTGCTTTACCTTGTTTTACATTGTTTTACCTTGCTTTACTTTGCATTACCTTGGTCTACCTTGCTCTACTGTGCTTTACCTTGCTTTGCGTTGTTCTGCCTTGCTTTACCTTTCTCTATCTTGCAATTGCTCTATCTTGTTTTACGTTGCTCCACCTTGGTTTACCGTGTTCTACTTTGCTTTACCCTGCTTTACCTTGCCTTACCTTACTTTCTTACTTTCTTGCCTTACTCTATTTCTCTTCTTCTTCGAAGGCTCAGACCGAAGCTTGCAAAGAGGATTGGGAAACTCACCTTGAGATGATCAACAAACTCCTCCAAGTACAAATAAAAGAACATCGGATCGTGAAACCGTCACGAAGACTCAGTGAGAAACATGGCGGTGCTTATGTGAAGGAGTTCTTGATAGAGCGATTTGACATACAAATATCGAAAACTCTCAGACAGTTGCATGCCAAGACGACGAGTAGAAAATTTACATCCACAAAGAGCGCTTTGGAAAAGGCCAGCGCTCAAATTGGGGCTGTTTAATAGCCCATCATGTGTACAAATTGATTGCCCTACTGTACAGCACAAGTCAAGTATAAAAATCATATTCACAAAACCTTGTGTTCATTTATTATAAAACAAGGAAGTGCCTCGTGGACTAACTGTTCATAGAAAACAACGCCGAATCAAATAACTGCTGCAAAGCTGCAAAACAAAGAGACTACAGAATAGTTTTTTTATGCCAATTGTAAATAATTTTTGGATTAGTTTATATATTTTAAAGTAGTTATCATATTATATTGTTAAAAATTTAAATAGTTCACTTTTAAGCTGTAATTTTAAAGTTATAATAAACCATCTATCTATCTAAATGTTAAATATACGTACGTGAATAAAATATAAAATTTGACCACTTAAATTAAATTAAAGCCCTTGATGAAAACCTTTTTTTGACCTTCCATGTTATAGCTTGTTATTGGACACACGTGTTTGGAGTACAGGCTCTAGATATTTTTGGTGGCAAAGAAGGAAATATCAAATACAAAGCCAATTTCATAAAAACCGCTTGGAGCGTGTTAGAGGTGACCGTATTGAAAGTTTCAAACCGTTTGCCGTTGCTCCTGAGAATAGCCGTATAGAGTCGTTGCCATTAGTCATGCACAGTCAGTGGGCATTTTTAAATATATTTCTAAGACATATATTTTTTAGAAATTCTTACAACAGTAACTTTCATTATTACTCTCTTAATTAACTAAACGTTTATTTACTAAACTATTATTTTAAATGATATGTATTTTAGCTAAATTTTATCAATTTTATCCTTTTGTTAACTTTTACTGAATGTTTTAGAAATTATTGTAAACGCATTGAGGCTTTGCATAATGAATAAAACGGGTGTTGTTGTTGTTGTTGTTGTTGTTGTTGTTATTATTATTATTATTATTATTATTATTATTATTATTATTATTATTATTATTATTACCAGGATTTCTCCGCGTATACATGTGATCAAGATGGCGGAAATTTATCAAAATTAGAACACGAAGTTCCGTCACATAAAATCTAACGTTGAACTGGAGGGCACAGCAGCGCTTTTCCTAGAAAGTGAATGCAGACCCGACCTGCTACGGGTATATTACTGGGTATTAAGGTTTGAGCTGACGTTTCGTAGCACTGGCCCAGCTTCTCTTCCTCTGACGATGGGCCGGCTAGCGCTGTCAGCGCTCCAAGCGTCAGCTCAAACCTTCCACCCTCGTGGCGAAGAATAAACACGTCAACTGTCAGTTGATTGACCCATTACATTGGCTAACTTTCGCTATATGCCCACGATTGGTTTGCAAGAAACAAACAGAGTAGACTGCATATGTGCATTGTTTTCTTTTTGTCGGAATTCCTTTGTTTTTACATTTTTACTTGTTGTTTATTAAAAGGAGAGAGTTTATCATGATCTTCCTTCATTGAAATTGAAGGAATTATGTCGCACTATAGTGGTACTTGCTACATGTGCTTCAAGCCGGACAGTGTATAGTCTGTGTTGCCTTGCTAAGGAGTATTTTCGTTTGCAGTCTTCATTCCAATTAGAGTCATCCTGCCATCTCTGACAATTAGTTTACACCTTCAGTTTTTCCAAATTAATGTGATCATGGTAGACAAACACACGCTCACTCTCTTGCACCTGCCGTATCCTTTACTTCGTTCAGTATATTGAAAGTGCGTTACCTGACAAAGCGAGAACTAGTGAACTCTTGCTGAATCTATTTCAGTATGCCTCGACACGTTAGCAAGTTTATTAATCAAATAAATCAAGTAAACTTACCTTGGTTGCGGTTCAGTTTTGATAATTACAAGGCCGTATAGCTATCTTAACAGCAACATTTATTGGAAACACAGAGCGAGACTGAAAACATGTCTCGAAGCAAGATATCTCGTTAATGTTTCAGTACGGAGCATGTCGCCGTGCATTGCAGTACAGAGACAATACGAATCTTCAAAACATTCACCATTCACTTCTAGCAGCCTCTAGAGGGTATATATTGTACACACTAGCAAGTTTTCTCGACAGGTACTCGCATGCCAATTATATTTGCTTATGTGTAAAGCGAAATGTGACAAGTTTTCCTATCACGGCAAGGAAAAATTGCCAAGTGACGAAACATGATCGTGAGTACAGTTTGAAAAGGAAAACATTGGTAGTAATTGAGAAATTTATTTGTTTCGTTCTCCTCCGATCCACTGTACAAGGCTATTGCTTCTCCAGTAGAGAGAAAACGGTGTTCATTTGCTCACACCTGCACTCACAGCAATAAAACTCTAAAAGGAAAACATGCCAAAGAAAACTTGATGTTTATTCGCACGAACAAATAAAAACAAAAAGTGGCAAAGATATTTGCCAAGGAACCTTGCTCGTGTATGACAGGTTTAAATAGAAAAAGAACTCAGCGTTTCAAGAGTCAGTAATATGCCGGACATGAATACAGGTATACTCTCGGTCATCCGGCGGCCGCATTTGCGCTGTTGCTAATAGTTTTTAGACCCCGGCGGATAAATCGATATACAGCTGAAAGCAACCCCTTTCTGCCTTTATCCACAAGAAAACCAATCCACTTTTTAAACAACCGTGATCTGAGAGATGATAGAGATTGGTATGTAACATTTGATTCACACAAATACAAGATACAAAGAACGCGTGTGTTCCCAGTGACAAGAACAGGCCGCAAACATTGATATAGCAGGTAGCAGCAAGTTTGTAAATGCAGTTACTAAAACACACAGATTGTTTATTCGAGTGGGCTTGTCTGCCAAATACAATTTGCAAAATTCTTGTGTTTAACTGGTACTGTGTTTACTGAATGTTTCCGTCAACTGAACGGTTCAGTTTACGATTTGTACAACAGTTTCTAACCTGCATCGCATCAAAACCACGTCTTTCACTGACGCGCGTACTATTTTAATACGCTAAACGATAGCGAAGGCTGCTTTGCTTGTCGTACAACTGTAACCATGGTAACAATCGCTACCTTATTCCAGTGGGAAAACACCCGTATAGCAGCACTATTTGGGTTTGGAACTAAAGACAAACAGTTAAACTTTGTTAAAGTTTGCAGAGGCAGGTACTGAGTGATTTTAATTCTTATGCATAACAATATATGATACATTGCTCACTCGGTTTATTTTGCTAGGATTGTCTGGCGAAGAAGACATTCAGTTTTCATAAGCTCCTGGTTACTAGACGTTCTTAACTGAGCGCCTCGTGTTTTAAATCGGAGCATTTGTAGGATTGATAGTGATACGTCGTGTTTGTAGAAGGTAAGATAGTCTTTACTGCATGACCAGTCTATCTGAAAACTGCTCCTTGCATAGCGTGTCGGCTCCATGATCGGTTTTCAGAGTAGCAAGGCTGTAGGCGTTTACTGTTCCACGAGCTGATCATGACTAGTGTACCAATACACTGGTATGAAGAGCTCGCCAAACGATATTAGATGTTCTAGGAGGACGTGTTACATTTAATTAAGTCAGTTGTACGACCTGCTCGTGCGATAGCGTTAGTAGCTTAGTACGTCAAAAAGTTCAGAATATGATACAAATGGGAGTGATGAGGCTACATGGATATATGTGGCAGTAAATGGTAGTTCATATATCTATCCACATTTTTCGCTCTACCCTATTGCAGAGATTTTAATTGTTTACAACTTTCGTGTAGCTTTAATACGGTTATAGATAGAAATCATGATTATCCTCAGGACGCATTTCACAGCGATGTATATGCAAGATTTTTGTTTTTGTAAGAACCAAGCCCTGGTTGCTTGAAAGGCAGTTAACATTAACCCAGGGTTACCTGATTTGGCTACTGAGTCCTGGGTTAATTAACCGTCGGTTAAAAACTGTTGCTCGAAAGTGCTTTAGCTTTTGGCTACCAACTTCTGTTCGCATTCAGGACGCTGGTTAACTTTTGTTTGTCTTCCACCCGCAACAGTTACATTTCCAGAAGTTAAATCGTCCGCGATTTTGTTTCTGGAAATTGCTTGAAACGGAGGACAAACTAACCTTGCTAGGCCACCTTTCAAGCTACCTGGGCCAAATTCATTTTCGAACATTTGTACTTGCAATTGTTCTTACTTTTTTTATGGCAAATTCAGCATAAACTGTTCTAGAATTGTTCTCATTTCAAATGTATCCAACATATCTGACTGTTCTGACAAGCAATCCAAAAAGGATCCAAAACGTAAACATTCAAATATTTTTCAAATTATCCTACAAAATGAACCACACAATTGATGTTTGTGGTTCTGAACCTCGGCCTGAGCTTGTTCTTGTAAGAACATTCAACTGAGAGATAAATTTCGGCAAATTAGCGCGTATTCGGTGAACGAGTTTAGCCTATAATTCACCATGCTATTTTAGTGACAACATGACAACATTGACAACATGAGTAGAATTACCGGATAAGTGGCAACAGCAATTTATCGGCTTCCGCAATTTAGACTTGCAAGATGCATTACCTCGTGTAACAGAACCTTTAATTTTTTTAAATAAACTCCAGAAATGCAATATTTGAAATAATGTTATATATGTATAACCTTATTTCAAATATTGCATTTAAAACCTTCAACGAGACGTATTGTTTGAACTAAAAGTTTTTATAGTTATTGTCTGTGGAAATAATTTAAAGTAACTTTAGAACATAACATAGGCAATTCTTTTTGTAGCAAATCGTAGTCATGACAGCTGTCAAAAGACCTTCAATGCCAGTTACAATGGTTGCTATATTTGCGTGTGTTACTGCCTTCCGAGAATGCTGCAAGTCAGTTCATTCGGTGGAAAACAGAGCGCTAGCGGGACACGTGTTGCAGGTTTACAGCGACAAGGAGCTGGATGCATGTATTAACCTGTGCGATGGTAACAGCCAATGTCTCAGCGTCAACTACAGGTTAGACATGCAGACATGTTCTACCTTTTCTTGTGCGTTTCTAAATAATAATAATAATAATAATAATAACATTACATTGTGCTGCTTTGCCTTGCCTTGCCTTGCCTTGCCTTGCCTTGCCTTGCCTTGCCTTGCTTTGCCTTGCCTTGCCTTGCCTTGGCTTGCCTTGGCTTGCCTTGCCTTGCCTTGCTTTGCCTTGCCTTGCCTTGCCTTGCCTTGCCTTTACGGTTTTCGGTTTTAGCCGCTCTTTATTAATTGTATTCTAATCGACTGACGTAGGGTTGTTGCCAAGCATTGCGAGTTAAATGACAGAAGCTTCCTTACGAATCCTGAAGACAGTATTCCCGTGGAGGACACCGTCTATATTGACAACCTGCACCGCACCACTCATCCGTGCATTCACTCCTCGTGTCGGAATGGTGGCCGATGCATAGTGACGTCATCCATCAAGGGCTATGCTTGCCGCTGTACGGGAGGGTATCATGGGGAACACTGCCAAGGCAAGTCAGCTTTAAGGAAATGCCTGACTCAGTTGCGTATGTTGGATCAAGAAAATCGCAGTGGGTTTCCCAGGATATGTATATTGCCCTATTTCGCAACTATCCCACATTTTGTTTACCTCTTATCAAGCACTCAACAGCAAATAACGAATACAGTTTCTGCCTTGAAGCAATAAAATATTTTGTATTCGAAATGTCCGTCAGTTATCAGTTTTGTAACTAAGTTATAAGGTCCATTTCTTTCTACTGTCAAATATGACTACTTGACTATTGTACTTTAGCGAAATGTAAATGAACCATACTCGGACACCTATCAAATGAAAAAGTAATATTGTGCTGGGCTGAGCTGTTCCGATAATCAAAAGGCTCAAGTAATTTTACAAATACCTACAGTAATATTTTATGGTTTTCACTTACGTCACAGAAATAAAATAACTGGGTTATCACATTGAGCGCCTACAAAGCATACTTCATCCCACACCTACAATTTGTTATGATATTTTGCACTTTTCAGAATGTGGTGGCATCCCCGTTGGTATGGAAAGTCGGGTAATACCGAACGAATATATCACCGCGTCAACTCACACTAGCGATGGTTATCCGTCATACGGGCGTCTCAACAGGGCGAAAGGATGGCAAGCCCTGGCAAATGATACACACAACCCCTACTTTCAGGTTCATTAGCACTGCATGCTTATCAATGGAATATATGTATATATATAGACATGACAACCTGCCGTTCTACTCTTTGTAAATAAATCGTTTTGTTCCTGACATTTCCTTCATCAAGAAATTGTACTCTATCGATTTCATTTCCTCCAAATGAATAGTTTGGCATATATTTATACAAAGTCTTTAAATTTGAAAGATATATAAAGAGTTTGTAAAAGTTGCACTTCAAGCAGAAGAGGTGCTCTTGTCCGTCAGTTATATATCAAAGTAAATTAGTGACGTATATATTGATGACGTCATAGTGTGTCGATAGTTTGTTGAGTTTTACTACATTTGCCACCGATAAGTCTGGCTAAAGTGCAGTAAACTAACGAAGGGGATAACCTCGAGTAGGCCTATTCTGGCACCTGACGTCGCAGTAAATTTGGGCGATTTTAGAATTTAGGGTTTACGCGGTTTAAGGCGACTTCGCGTAGTAGCTAGGCCTTCGAGTGTTGACAGGAACAAAGAATCAATTTAAACCTAGTCCCGTACAAGAACCCCTTTACCCCACACTACCTTGGAGCTGAACCCCGCCCCGGACCTATGGGCTGAACCACGCCCCGGCCCTATGGGCTGAACCCCGCCCCGGCCCTATGAGCTGAACCCCGCCCCGGCCCTATGAGCTGAACCCCGCCCCTACTATGTAGCACGGGAGAGGGGGGTTCTGGTACTGCACCAAATTAATTTTTATTTTGTACGAATAAGTACACTAGAATCCAATTAATGAACGCTTCTCGTTTACGTAATAAGTTTTCCCTATTGTTCTCTTTCAAATTATTTCTACCAATGGCGTAGCTCACTTTCGATGCACATAAATTATTTCTATGCTATATAAACCCCGACTTTTCTCACCATAACCACTTTTGCTCTGACGAAGGGCTAGCGCTCGAAACGTCCGTTAAAACCTATTACCCACATGGCGGCAAGCATAAAACATCAACTTCTAGTTGATTTAATTATCTTTCAGTCTTGAAATAACTGTACATGCCTGGCCCACATGCCACTCTCGTATATCCCAACTCTCCACTGCGAGAGTTTCGTCTTTTTCCACCCGTTTTTGTATTGTAGTAGTACGCAAACTATTACTATTAAAACATACATTCTAGGTCCGTTTTACATCACGCAAGTTGGTGGTTTCCTTAGCGACTCAGGGATTTGAGGGAAACCTGTCAACTGTCTCACGAACCACTGGATATTTCTTGTCATACAGCCAGGACGGGAGGAGCTGGAAGGACTACCATGCCCTGAATGAGTCTAAAACGGTGAGGGGAGCGGATAAAGTAATGACTAGATTGAGACGATTTCGCTTGATTGTCCAACGATTGATGCAAATGCAATGATAATGACAATGCGATGATAGGAAAAGCTAGCGATTGGCTAAATCTGTTGTTGCAACAATTACTAAAATACAGACAACCAATTAGGCGGTCGTGTGACGTAAACCAATCAGAGATGAAACTCAGTTCTCACATTGTCATGTCATTAGCGTTGTCATTTGCGTTAGGTGCCTAATGATGTGTAGGTCAGAGGAAAAAGGCCGCCAGTACTCAACACGAGTCAAAACTCTCGCAAATTTTATTGGACAAAAGCTGCTTTGACAATGCAATGACATTGAGCTTTGGACAGTCAAGCGAAATCGACTCTATGATTTTAAATATGAAATACACATTGCACTTTGTATCATGTGACCTGCGGCAGTCAAATACAAACACAAACATAAGTAAAAACGCAAGCACAACGCAAACGCAAGCACAAACACAAGCACAAACACAAACACAAGCACAAGCACAAGCACAAGCACAAGCACAAGCACAAACACAAACAAGTAAAATCGCAAGGACAATGCAAGGACAATGCAAGCACAAGCACAAGTAAAAACGCAAGCACAAACACAAACGCGAATACGAACACTAACTGACTAACATACACATGTAGACATTCGGAGACAAGCAGACAGAAGATCCAACACACAAACAGTCAATCAGACAGACAGACAGACGGACGGACAGACGGACAGGCAGACAGACGGACAGACAGACAGGCAGACGGACGGACGGAGACACGGATAGGTAGATAGAGGCAAACATATTTTCTACACACTCCTGCTTCTTTTTTAAGACTCTTTTGAATATTTCCAGCCATTTGTAGGTAACGATGCAAGTTCTACAACCACGCGACACTGGTTGAACAATCCGTTTAAGGCATTTTACATTCGCTTGTGGCCCACAAACTGGGATAAGCGCCCAGCCTTGAGGATAGAACTTTATGGCTGTGATGCATATCATTAGCCACCACTTGACTAAGCACTGAGCGTGGAGCATTATGTGTTTATGACTGCGTTGTATATAACCAGCCATTTGACTTAGCCTTGAGCTTGGAGTTTTATTGTTTATGGATTGTTTAGCGGATAAGCAATTTCTGTAATTTATTTCTCAATTAAGATAATTGAATCTCTTTTAGTGTAGATTAGTGATACATAATTGTAATAGTTTAGTTTATTACCCAATTTTTTATCGTCCATTACATATCTTTTGTTGCCAGCATTTTGGACCTGAAAGGTCGGTCTATCTAGATATGTTTGGATGTTTACATATGTGTGTGTGTGAGTCTCTCTCTCTCTCTCTCTCTCTCTCTCTCTCTCTCTCTCTCTCTCTCTCTCTCTCTGTCTCTCTCTGTGTCTGTCTCTCTCTCTCTC
>JANVCJ010003683.1:0-14578 GCA_026413505.1 Epizoanthus ramosus | reverse complement strand
TTTCAGTCAGTCGAATTATCTGGCGTTAGAGTTAGAGAATCCACGAAAAAATGTTACAGGTCTATATACACTTTAAATATATCATACTGTAGGGAATCATATGTCAAAAATGCAGCATGTGAGGCCGGCTTTAAAGGAGTGTGTTGGGCAGCAGCACCCGTCTGTGTAACATAGTATCTGGGTAATTGCTATCATAGAAAATTGTAGAATATTATACTAGGAAATTGTAGCGTAGTACGGTCATGATTCTATCAAGTTGAACCTTCCTCTGGCAGTACAACAACATAATCAACTGTCACTTTGTACAATTACATCACTTACCTCGGCAATATGCTGCCTTGATGGCCTCCTCTGCAGTGAAACTGCCATCAGCATACGCACAACCCAACTCGCCCACACTGTGACCAATAATACCATCTGGATGGACATCTACAAGAACAAGCAACCAGACGATCAACTTCTGCTTACATTTAGTAAACTACAATCTTCACACCATTCCATTTGTTACAAACAATTAATTTGTTATCATTCAATTAATTTTTTTTTCCCTCGTTCAATTGTTTGCTCAGGCACATTATTCTACCACAAGGTTTGCTACAAACAGTATTGTGCTTGTATGCAGTACTGACATTTTTAAGCCTGTGAAGCATGAAAACAATACCAAGGCTTGAAAACAAAGTCAGCGTATGCTTCCCCATGGATGCTGATTAAATACATAATTAGGAAGTTCTTGAACTAATGCAAAATAGTTAACGATAAAACAGTTATTGGGTTTATTGGAATTATTTTGTCCGAACAAGATCTTATAGATCAATTACTTAAAACTAGTCTGCCTTGTGGCTTGCAACTGCAGTTGTTTCTCTTGCTAACTAGTAAACAGGTGGGTTTATAACTATGGGGCTTGGAAGTGAGGGGTTCTTATAACCATGGGGCTTGGAAGTGAGGAGGTCTCATAACAAGGATTCTACAGTAATTATAACCACGGAGGTTGGAAGTGAGGGGGAGGGGCTTATAACCAAGATTTTATGGTAGTTTTTAAAAGGGGACTCGACACTTGGAAGGTTCACATACCCAGAGCCCTGAGGCAATCCACCAAAGCCACCTGAATAGCTGCCATGCCAATGAAGGAATTTAGCGTATTGCTGTAAGTCTTCTCGTCACTCTCCATAATCAGTTTCTCCAGATCTACCGTGGCGCCAATGGTTTGCAAAGCCTTAGTTGAGTTACGGATAGATTTTTGGAATGCTGGGACCTTCATCAGCTTGTGACCCATGCCATGCCATTGTGTGCCCATCCCCGAGAACACAAACCAAATGGGTCGCGGGCTTGCTATTTGCACTTTGCCAACAGCTTCACATTTGGTAGCACTATTGACAATGGTGTATCCGCGAAAAGGGAATGTGTTCAGTGGAGTCTTGGAGATATCTTGTAACAGCGGAAACAAGGATTCCTTGTCAGTACTTTCAGTGACAAGATTACAGAGCTTTTGCACACCTTCCTCAGTTCGGCCTGAACAGGGTATCATGGTTGGCAGCTGGTGAGTCAGGGGGGTCTGTTTGTGTCCAGTTTCAGGAGATCGCAAGAGCACATGCACGTTAGAACCTCCAAAGCCAAATGAGTTGATAGCGACCAACCCGCCATTCCACTCTGTGGGTTCAGTTACAACCTGCAACAAATAATTATTCAAATATGTCTTAAATTGACCCAGGTACATTAATCGGGAGGGGGGGGGGGGGTAGATAAGGTTAAAGTATTAAAATCTACTGTAACTAACTAACTTTGTAGTTTGTAGATTTAGATTTGGATTTAGAATTAGAATATGGACTGATGCATTCTATGCACTAGGTATGACTAATCACATCATATGTTGCACTAGACCCCAGTTCACGATTGTTTGTAACTAATGCATGTTTTCTGGCTGATCTTTTCTGATGGTGTTTTCGGAGAATGATCGGCGAAACTACATGATTGGAAAACTATTTTTGGCCTAGTATCTGGTTTGAAGTTATATTTCAGAAACGAGTGCGAGTGTTTGAAGGGGGGTTCCAAACACCGAGAAACATGAAAGCACAAGGCCGCTTTGTGCAATTGACTAGATAGCCTAGTGATAGTGTAGTGATAGATAGAAACACTGGAGTAGTCCAAGGGGTCCTGGTTCGAGTCCCACTCTTGGCAAGAAAAGAAATCCTTTTTATAATCATTATACGGCATGAATATGTTTAATAATACATTTATGAATATGTAGATTAAGAAATATTTGGCCCAAGGGTTTGAAATAGATTCAAACACTCAAACGAGTGTTTGACACAGTTTCAAAACTCATCCACCTGACCAAATGTGGTGCGATGATTGGCCCAAAATCCCATGAATTATTAATGAGTTTGAGAAGTTCAATTCACTTAAGTGAGAACACAAGTATGCCCTGATTCGCATGAAACGAGGAGTCACCTGAGGATATACTGCAGCCAAGCTTGGCTCAGTCAAAGTAGTCCTCGATATCAATGGCTGGGTCAAGTAATGCTTCCCCAAAGCTACTAAGATCTATCTGATTTAGGATTAAATTTTCAAAAGTTTCCTCAAGATCTGTTTCGCCAATTAATACTGCTCCGTACATTCTGCCTTTATGTAGAACAACTTTTACATACTCGTGGCCTTTTGTGCAGCGCACAAGTAGCTCATAATCATCTCCAAGACGCTGACAATTATAGTCACCCAACAAAATTACTTTATAATCAAAGAAACGTGTCACATGGCCAAATAATTCAAAGCTAAAGTCTAACCCAATTTCCTCACTAGAAAGATGGGAGACTATACACTTTGCTGAGAATGCACCCATTTGTCGTGCCTGGCTCCACAGTCGCATCTGATGCCAATACGGCGAGTGATCGGACCAGGACACAGTACAAACGTCTCCAGCAGCATATACATCTGGCAATGTAGTTCTCATGTTATAATCCACCTTCACTCCACCATCCTCAGCAACATCAAGCCCTGGCACACATTTAAATGGATCTGAATTTGGTGTCACTCCAGTTGCAGACACAACAAAATCGCAACCATACACTTTCCCATTATGTAATTCCACATAAACTGACCAGGGTTTTGCTGGACTTGCTGATGTCTGTGATGAACAGCTTCCTACCACGTTGTCCCCAGTGGCTGATGTTTCTACAGTATCAAGCCGTGCAAGACGGTCACCTTCAATGACCCGTTTAACTTCAGTCTTATACTCGATATGAACCATTCTTGTGCTGTTCTGGTTGTCACTACCACCAATCAGAGTAAGGCCTGAACTCCAGTCTGGTCCCAGGGCACTTCCGCGTATGTCAGCGTCTTGTGCTGAAAGGGGCCACAATAGCAATGAATAGCATATAGCACATTTAAACCACAACATCTGCTGGAATTACAATTTATTTTATACTACCATACATGTATATTCTTCTATGGTTAGTTTTTTCACCTTTGTAATTACCCTTTAGTCTTTATATACATATATTTTTCTATATTGATTTCATATTTTTATAATGCACGGCCCCACTGAAAATCACATTTAAAGACATTGGCTACCTGATTAAAGAAGTTATTAGTATTATTAATTGAGGTAAATCATGTACCCTGCTTTCCATATGTGTGGCAGCTCTCTGGAGAATGTTGGTGTGGAACATACGTTTGTCTCTTGACTGTAGTATGTGCGACCTGGTACTTAGTTCCTTCTGTTATCTCTGAATTGAGGTGTGGTAGAACAAATGCAGCTGCTCCCTTGTCCAGGAACGTGTTTCCAATAGCATCATCTTTAACAACCCAGATAACTTCACAGCCACTCATCTCATAACTGAAAAGAAAGGAATTAATTTTTGGGTTTGTTGCAGTTTGGTCAAAACATTATTTGACTGAACATGTGACAAACACAAATGCAACATTTGATACATAGTACATGTATCTACATGTAAGTGAACCTGAAAAGAATAAATATAATCTGAAAATATGTTTAATCATACAATATTTTAGTAATGGGAAATGAGAGGTTGGTTGGAAAACAGCTATATTTTGACTATCTTACACAGTCATCATCAGGCTAAAAGATTAGCTACAATAAAATAAACTTTGGGGTCTGTAGGGGTGCATATTGTTTCAGGTTGAATTATATTAAGATATGTGGCACTTGTACTTACACAAGCTCTAGAGCTATTCCTCCATTTCCAACTACAACAACTCTCTTGGCCTCAGCTAATCTGCTACGAAACTGCTCTACTGTGTGAGTGTCTCTTATTCCAAGGACATGTGGATTCTCTGTTTCAATAACATTTGGCCTTCCACCACAACAAATGCACAACTTCTCGTAGCAAATTGTCTGCCCCTCTGCTGTGGACACATAATGCTCTATATACCACAAAAGAGAGTAAATTAGTGAAATAGTTTATAATAATTATCTTACTTTGAAACAGAATAAATGTTTGCTGTACAAAGTATCCAACTGTTTCTGTTTAGCTTGGATTTTCCTGATTTTGTTTGAGAAACCCGAATCCCAACTTGATCTCAGTCGGAACACAAAAAATTCCAATTTTGAAGATCTGCTCCCACTATGAGAAAATAATTAATCTCAATCCGTGACCTTTTTCCCACTGAAATGAGTGCAAACTGGTGGAATGTAAATGAACAGAAGATAAACTACACAGTACGTGACATTTTGGTCATTGATAAGTAACTACATGTAGTATCATATTGTGTGAGCATTAGAAGAGGCGTGACAATGGTTAATTATGAATGTATTACATTATAACGCTTTTTTATTAAAGTTTATAATAAAACAACAATCAATCTTCAAATTTTCGAGGTAAATACTGGTCTGAGAGTGCTGGAAATAGCATTTTAAGGCTTCCAGATTTCAAAATTTTCTGTGGGAGCACGCCCCAACCCCCTTGGCACTCATTAAAAAGTTTCCCCTCATTAAAATTGTTCCAATTTCAGTAGGACTGTAGGTTGGACACTCTGGCTGAACATTTAACAGGCCATTGAAGTAAACGAAATGCTAGCTTTAAGTACTAATAGTTCTTATGTCAAGGGGTTATAATTGCACACAAATATTGTTCTCTGGATCATGAAAATTTTCTTTCTCAGTCAAACATACTTCTTGTCAAAATCTACTGAAGACCACCTCCTATGATCAGTCAAAGATACTTCTTTTATTATTATTTTTTACTGTATTAGCTTTGTCATTATATATGCTGAAATGATGATGGCAGGGTAGCCTTTAAAATGATGAAATGTCTTGTCAAAGCTCCTACCGAAAACCACCCTCCCTACAACCATAACAACAGGTATACTTCTTATCAAAGCCCTACTTGAAAACACCTCCCCACACGCACAACACCCAACACTAGTTCCTACTCAGCTATTGATACTTCTGATTAAATTGTTCATGTCATAAAGCATCAGTGACTGGGGCAGTCCTTTGGACTTTAATGACAGCATCGTTTGACCAGCAGTAGTTGTGGAAAATGTGACTGTACTACAATGTACAGCTTTACGACTGGCATTTACTGCATGCCAGTTGGCTTCCTTTGAAAACTGTCTATTTTCTAACAAACCTTGGAGTGCAAGAATGCACACAGGGGGGGGGGTAATTATTCCAGTTTTGGGTAGGGAGGTGCTGCCTGAATCACAAATCTTGATCAGACAGACTCTGTTCTAGAAAAAAATGTTTCATTTTTTGCCCAATTTTGACACCCTGTTTTAGAGAAAATTCAATTTTCTGGGGTCCAAAAGAGCCAAACTTTCCAAAAATCGCTACCCTGGTCTAGAGCAGGCCATTTTTGTAATCCAAAAATGCAAGAAATGATATCCCTGTATGGGAGTAACCCCCTGACTGGGTACATGTACACTTCAAGGGTTTTCTTTTGGACATTGCTTTGTTTAGGGTCGTTTAGGTGTTATCCTGAATATCATCCTGAATACAATAGCGTGAACGTGGTTGGCTCAGAGTGACTCCCTCTGACTATTAATTTGTGCTACCTTCTTTTGCCACACCACCTGTGGATAGGAACATTAAGCCTACTGGTCTAGTCTCTGGATGTTCTATAACTGATAAGGTTAGGCTAAATGCCAGTGTTGTAATCTGTCACCTCATCCCTTCACCTCACCTCCTCTCTTCCATCTACATGTATGTCGAGGCTGTACTCTGAGGTCGCACATGGGCTCAGTATAATTATATAGAGGCTGCCAGAGGTGCTTTGTACATGTAATGTTTTCGGTTTCAACTGACGTGAGCTGTGTCTTTTGCAATTCAGCCCAACTGACAACAAGCCCAACAAACAAACAAACTAACTAATATCCCAAGACTTGATGCTATCAGGATCTGGTATGTCACCTGAAAGTGGCACTGTATGACAAAATACACGGTGTGTCATTGTGCCAGCTGAGGATTTGGTGGCTGACCAGCTATGGTTGGCCACCCTTGGCTGCCGGCTGACCACGGCTTAGTGTGGCCAACCATCCATAATCATAAGTACTGATCATGGTTGACTGTGGCCCACCATAGCTGATCGTCGACCTACATGTATAGTGTGCAAAAATCTTCTGGCTAATCATGGCCAACCATGGCTGACCAATTCTTATTCTAGTATCTGGCTGCTTTAATTTCTATATGGTAATACTATTGAAAACTTGATGAGTGTGCAAAGTTTCATTTTGTAGTTTCAAACTGCTCCGGAAACTCCCTTTCCTCTATTTGATATTTACTCTTCAGTCAGTGTAATGATTTCACTGTGTTTCTTCAAGTTGAGGATGTTTCTCAATCATGTTAACTGCAAGGGACATCCACTCAACTTGAAAGTGTGAAATAGAACTGCACAAAAGTTACATTATCCAGCTGCCAGAATGAATGTGATTGCCATTTGACAGTTGTCATTTCCAGTGCCTAAATTGTGTACATATGCATGCATAGAGTTACATGTATTACTGGAAACCAGTCTTGAGACTTGCCTGTTTGAAGCAGAGCATCAAGGAAAACAAACAGACTTTTAGACTTTATTAGATAATTTACATAATTTACAGGTGTTCGTGGCACTGAAAATAGCATCTATAGCTAATCTAGGCAGGCCAGGATAACTGAATTAAAAGAAAACTGCTATATAGAGGTAAATGTGAGACTAAACTAAAACTGGAAAAGAGCAGTGCTAAGATAAAGATAAATATGAGAGTACAGTTACAGGGAAGGGTGAGTCATTGTTTGAAACAAATATTGTAAATAAATGGCTTGTCTGATTCTGCTGCACATGCATGTGAGTCAGAAGAAGCAAAACTATTAATAAATCTACTGCTCGGTGTTTATAGTCGAATCTTATAAATCGACTGGCAGTTTCACAGACATTTGTCAAGAAACTTACTTGCTGAAGTCTCTGTTAATCTCTTTATAAAATTGTTCTGAAAATATTTGTGTATAAGAGAAGACTGATTAGTTTTATTTTTTGTTCCTGTCAAGACAGCAAGTCATTCGTTCAACCTCTCACGCTACACTGCCAACATTGACATTTGACCCCCCAAAACTTTGCATGGGTCAATTGACAACTCTCTTAAAAAACTCCCAACACTCAACAATGTTTTGGAGGAACACTGAGTTGGATAGAATTGGGAAAGGCCATTGAATGTATCACTGACACTGGTATGATGTTTGCTGTTTCAAGTACATTAATCCATTATGTAAATTGTAGATTTCTGGACATTTTGTGAGTGGTTTAATTTGAAAGAGAAGACAATAGACTAAGTATTCGATTTTGAGACTATTCACATACGTGTAGATGACAACTGGTGCATTCAGAGTTTGAAGAAAAGCTAACATTTGGCAATTTGCTGTGTATGAAATGTCTGTAAAATTTGTTGAGTTTTTTCTGTTCTGGCAGTTTAAAAGGTGAAGGTCAAATGACAAATACATAATTGTTGTCATTGCATTGGGCCCACTTCCACTAATTTGAAGAGAAGCTAAGCAATGGAAGCAGTCATGCCAAACCTCTTAAAACTGAATGTGTTCATGAATGGGTATGGTGTACTATAACCAAAATAAAGATAACCAGCGTTATTTTTGTATTGAATAGTTCACTCAAACATGTTTTTAGTGCTTTGTTTATTACATGTACATTGAAGGTTTTCCAGTTCCAATACTGATTCAAACTTAGAAAAAAACTGACCCGAAGAAATATGAAAAATATTTCATGAGTGAGTGCAACGAACAAGTAAACTGTAGAGTAAAATATTTTTAACACAAGAAGATAAATTTTGTATCTCCAAGCGGCTGCGGCCATGTAATGTTCTATTTATTATATAATCACTAATGAAATACAAAACCATTTCATTTTTAAAATATTTTTTTTGTAGTGCTATAAAAGTAGAACGTGTCAGAACCATGGCAACGGTGTTATTTTCATTTGTGAAGATAACATGTTATTTTCACATGTGAAGATGTGATGTTTTCGCATGAAAGCTCACCTGGTATTTCACTGGTGTTTATACACTGTATAAATATAAAGTGCAATCTTCGCTGACTGTGTGATTTTGTCACTGACTGTGCGGTCAGATGTGGTTGGAGACCAATTGTGCAAAATTGCACCAGCACACCCTGTCAGTGTTACTTTACTCTCAATGCCTTCTGGCTTCTGGGAATGTTAACACAATCATTACCCAGTGTGCTAGGCAATAGAAATAGAAATCCTGACTCCAAATCTACACTGAATTAACCAGACTAAAAAGATGGCAGCGTTAACCCAACACAACAAATTTATAGGCATATCCCTGTACTAAAAATATTGCGAATGCAAGCTTTGAAGTTTTTAGGACCTTTCAGTGCATTTTTGTGAGTGTTTTAGGGTTTTCATGCGCTAAGGATTATGGGTAAATGTACCACTGAGTTACCCTCTTTTTTGGTATCCTTACATGTATGGTCAATTCTGCGGTACTATAAACATTTAATCCTAAATATTAATATCAAATCTATAAATCTTATACAAATATAAATGAACAAAAAATTATCTAACCTTTGGCATTCAGCACAGTCACTACGGCTTTAATAATGTTTAAATTCGCTGCTCTTTGACTCCAGCTATGAATATCCCTTTCTTCAACGTCGAATGTCTCCATAATCTTTCCCAACTGTTTCCAGTTTGACACTGCTTTCACCACATCTGATGCTGTAATCAGGGTAACTTGGTGGTTTGGACATGATCTACACAACTCTTCAGCACAAGATACTCCAGCAATACCACCACCAATCACAACAAACTTACTCTCCAACTTATTTGCAGACATCTCAACAGTCATTTTTCCTCTTGGACCACATTTACAGAATTTATTTGTGGGATTATTTATATCTAATTCTATAAAAACTGGAATGACATTTTTAGTTAAAAATCAGTGAATGGTTCTGTCAGCGGTCATCTGTATACGGGCACAGCGCACGCGCACAGGAGGCGCGCGTTTTGATTTTGGTGAGGCAGGAGAAAGAAAAATTTAAAAGAAAACACGATGTCAGATTCAGAATATAGCAGTGACGATGACGAAGACTACATCCCCGGTAAACATATAATTTATTCTTGATTTCTTTTTGACAAGAACTAGAAGCTAGTCACTTGGTTAGTTTCTTGATCTCAAGCCGGTCAAGGACTTTGTTCAAGTGTTGTGTAAAAAGATGCCTCGCCATGTTCATGTTGATGATGATCACTTGATGTTTATACTATATGCATCAACCACACCGGAACCACTGTAAACTTAAAAGTATTTCCAAAACAAGCCCTCTCCCCAGTGCTGTGCAAGTGGCGAAGCATGGGTACTAACATAACACCCAACAAATCTGTTAAAAGAGTCATCCCAAAAATATGCAGGAAGCTTTTAATAACTGAACTCTAAAATATGTAAAAGACACAACTTCAAAAGATGCATTCTTTCAATTTAAGGTTTTTCATGACTTCATGTGCAAACTAAGAATGGATCACCTCCTCCCATCTTGGAAGTATTTTCCAAGAAAAGTGGCTATGTAGTGGTAGGGACCATCCCCCTACCTTCTAACTTTCCAAGTTTTATCTCAAGTGGCTACATGTATGTGGCTATGCAGTGGTATGGTAGAGCCCACCCCTTCCCCTCCTACTTGGAAAGTATGACTGTATTTTGGAAATTATCTTCTGTAAAGGCTAAAAATGAATTTTTGAACTTTTGTGGGGACACATGACTCCAGACCCCAAGAGTGTTGTGCATGCCTTCAGTGTTCAGTTATTCAGGTATAATATCCTGAGAGTGGTTGATCACTGGGCGGCATGAATCATGTAGTGTGATGACACATGGCTGCAGAGCCCATAGAGTGTTTTGTATTTAGTTGTGTACCAGGTATATCCTGAGAATGGTTGGAACATGTATCGTGTAATGTGGCAACACATGGCCCTGGATCATCTAGAGTATTGTGCATGCTTTCAGTGTTAAGGTGTTTACCAGGTGTATCCTGAGAATGGTTGCTCTGTTGGTTGCACACTGCCTTCTTGGGTTTTAAGGCTACTATCTTGGATTTGCTGAGGACAGCAGGAAAGCTGTCGACTTTATTTAATTTCTGAACAGTTGAAAATTATCTTGTGACAGTTAATTATATGTTTTGAAAAAGTTTCTAGCTCTCTCAGACAAAGAGAAATATGATCACATAACACCAGCACTTACGTAGTTCAAACCCTTCCCATCTTCCAAAAAATATGCACCATTCCCTATTAAAGCAACATTTATTAAATCAAGCTGTACATGTAGTTCTGCTTTCAAATAAATGACTTCTTTCAAATGATTTGGTATCTGGCAGTAACCCCAGGATAGTTTTTACACCACATAAAACCACCTATGAATTTCTTGGTCACTGATTCACTTTGATGCCCATGCACTAGTACCACATGTATATAGTTACCACAGGTCAGTTGGTAGTGAGTGCTCCTGCTGATCACTTGAACTAGTTCTGTAAACCAACTGTCTCCCCATAGTGCACATTTACCATACTACTGTAAGTAATCAAATGCGCATTACATTCAGTGGAGAAAAGAAAAATCTAGCTATTTACAATATAATTAATTAAAAACTAATACTAGTTATACATGTAAATATAACATTCTAGTTTGTTCCAAGTTTGTAAGTTAATTTGACGTGTTTATTCTAATAATTTGTGAATGATTTCACAAATCTCTAAGAGTCCTGCTTTCTGAACCCCAGCCCAGCTAGAGTTGTGGTACTTTGTGGACCTCACAAAGACACAAGTTTGAGGGCTTTATGAAGCATATCCCCAATCGAAGTTTTTGTGCCTTGTGATCCCATGCTGTATCCTGAGATTTAGATGGCCATCATGCATGTAAACAACTGGGGCACCAGTATACAGTATACATGTAGTATAATCGATCAGTTTTTCTTTTAGTGTTTAGTGAACCCACCCCACACAAAAGTTTTAGTTATTTGTAAACCCCCATGAACCTAACTTTCATATGAGTTTTTTATTTTGTTGTTTTGGGAATCCCTCCCCCTACGGAGATGTTTTAAAATACTTTAACTTATGACAGCATACAACAGGCCGTTTAGTACCTTGTGAACCCCTGTGAAATCCTCCCCCACCTGTGTTTATCAGTTTGGTGAATGCCACCCCTCACAGGGGTTTAGTACCTTGTGAACCCCTGTGAAATCCTCCCCCACCAGTGTTTATCAGTTTGGTGAATGCCACCCCTCTCCTGTGAACTCCGCCCACAAGAACTTTGTATTTTGTGAAGCTCGGGAGTTTTCAATTAGTGCCTTGCAAACTCTGTGACATTCTTCCCCATAGGAGTGCAGTATTGTTTTTTGAACTCCACCTCACGGAAGTGTTAGTGCTTTATGAGTTTCAAGATTATACGTTGTGACCCAAAGATGATTACATGACAAACTAACAGACCATTGCAGATCTGAAACATTCCTTACTTGACAATTTATTTAAATCGGAACAATTTAGCAACCTGTACATGTACACACATTAGAGACACACTGTAACCTTTACACTGTGTGTGTCCAATGCAGACGAGGAGAGTGATGATGAAGAAGCAGAAGCCACCATAGAAAATGAGAAAGTGGCTGCACAAAAGAAAAGAAAGGAACCAAAAGAAACAAAGAAAACTGCAAGTGGAAGGTATATGTACATGTATATAAATTATATGCATGATTGGTTATGCTTCTTCAGTATGACAGTAAGACAACTGTATCTGCTCTTGATCAACATTTATGAAGACTTTGTTGAGTGCCATCTCGCCCATATGACAAGAGTTATATAGAGGATATTAAATGGCTGCTTGGAGATACGATTTTTATCTTCAAGTGCTTAAAGTCTTCGGAAATTTGCGGTAATTTGTGGAATATATTTGGAAAAGGTCGAAAATGATTGGAAAAGTATTTCTTAACATATTTGGAACTTTAATCTTCGGAAAACTTCAGATATCTTTGGATATCTTCGGAAAATGTTTGGAAACAATGGGAAGTTAGATGTTTGCAGCTGTGGCTTTTAAATGACTAGAGAGTGCTACAGAGGGAAAATTATATGACACTACTGATCAAAGCTTAGATGGACTTTCTTGATTGTTACATGCACATGCATGCTCATACTGGCATGCATCACAATGGATTCAATTGATATTGTTTTCTTGCTGCTACTTCTTGCATGGAGTTGTTAAAAAAATCCTTGAGATATTAATATAATTTTAGATAAAATAGGTTTGTAACTGATCTGTTAAAAATTATTTTGTATATATATTAAAATTAGTTAAAAACTATAAGATATAAAAAACCTTTTCTAAATTTTCGGTCGCTTACTGTGGCCTTCATCAGAGAATAGACTTCAGTGGACTTGATAACAAGTTATTTAAAAGTCTTGACAATAAGCAGGTACATCCTAGAGAATGGTTTCCTCTCGTTCACACAATTTGGGTCAATTGTTGAGTGCCAGGACTCCAAGAACAATCTCTTTGATAAATTATTGATGCCTTTCTCTAAAATTTGTGCATAATTTGGGTGAACGTCATGGTTTATTGTCTCTGCATGTTGTTTTTAACATTTTTAACAGATCAGTTTTACATGTAAAACAAACCTATTTTATCTAAAATTATGAACACTGATTGCCCAAACAATATTAAATAAATATAATTTGTTATGACATACACATATGTGTACATGACAGTATGAGGCAGACAATGATCGGAATTGTTTTAATGGATTAAGATTGATTGTACATATACACTTGCAAGTAACAATGATTGAGTGTTCTGGTACACAAGTTAATGATTTGTTTTGAGTACATGCATCACAGTTACACTGTACATTGTAAGTTTATAATGAAACGGCAACTGTGAGTGATAAAGTCACATGTACTGTGTTTGCTTTTGTTGTTGGACTATATACATGTAAATTATTGTTCATGTTAATGTTAGGAAAAGGAGAGGTGGTATCAAACTTGATATTGAAGAAGAAGGACATGAAGATGATGAAGATGAACAGAATTATTCATCAGATGCAAGCAGTGAGGTTGAAAGTAAAGAATTGAGCAAGACAAGTGCAGCAGCCAATAAGCCAAAGGAGGAAGCACTTTGGGCGGCTTTCAAGGCTGATGTTCAGACAACTAAGACTTCAAAGGTTGCATCTACCACCAGAGACCAGAAGGTGAGTGCGAAACCACTTACCATGGGTGATTTAGTGAAGAGGAAAAGAAAGTTGGTTGGAGCTGACCTGTTTATGATAAAGGCCAATATGTATTTGGGGAAAGTTCAAGTTCATTTCGTGAATTGTGAAAGTCGAGAATCAGAATAATATTAGTAACCTTTTGTCAGCTAGCTATAGTTTGGTGGTGATTCTTGTAGTTCCTTCATATGTTTATGTGTCAGTGATATGTGCATAAACATTATGTGGTTAAAACGTTTATAACATAGCCGGCAAATTTGCATTGGCTTTTTTTTTTGGCATTAGCATGCACCATAATGCAACATACTACATAGTCACACACAGTAGCTATATGCTATATGTAGTGGATATATACTTTAAAAACGTCCATAGCTATACATCTATAGGTTAGGTAGCCTGTTATATAGCTACATGGCTACATAGAATAGCTATATTTAAATCACATAGCTATGTAGCTACACAGAAAAATAGTTTTGTAACTACATTGTACATAGATACCTAGCTATATAATTACGTGCTTTAAAGCTACATATATCTACATACCTACATTGTTATAGCTGCATAGCTATATACGTTATATGGCTTATAGCTACATGTATACATAGTGGGTCCCAAGTCCACAGTTGCCATAAAGCCATTATGGTGATAGCCGGTAGGGCACATTGTATAATTTCATTTAGCTTATAGCTATATAGCCATAGCAATATACTTATATAGATATAGCTGCAATACTGTATTTTCTCAAATAAGCACCCTGGGCACTTATTTAATTTTCAGGTCCTGAGATGGGGCGCTTAATAGAAGAGGGGTGCTTATTAGGGAGGGGTGCTTATTAGGGAGGGGTGCTTATTAGGGAGGGGTGCTTATTAGGGAGGGGTGC
>JANVCJ010003572.1:0-14578 GCA_026413505.1 Epizoanthus ramosus | reverse complement strand
ACATCACATAAATTCAAATTTCGTACCTTCTAATTGGGTTTTATCCAAAAATATCGTGCGGTTCTCATCTTTCCTCTCATCCACAGCCAACTTTTGAGGATATCCTTGATTTCCCAGTTTGAAATTAACTGACTAGAGACTTTGCTATGTTCCGAAACTCAGTTATTGACCCCTCAAAAGTTACCACCTAAAGCATGATTCTCATATAATCGTCCCAGTCGTTCGAGTCGTTTCAAACACTGTTCAAACAGTGAGGACCCCACGGGGAGCCATTGTCTGAAGTTGTACTGAAACGACTCGGACGACTGGAACGATCATATGAGAACCAGGCTTAAGTACACTATTTTACTCACTTGTGACACGGTGACCTGATGATACTGGATAAGTATGAATTTGTACTTATCCAGTGCGAGTTTAATTCAGTAAGCACAGCGCTGACCAATCACATACTGTGTACAGAAATAATCAGCATGCGATGTCACGTCTCTAGCTCTGTCCGAAATTTAGTTTTAAATTTTAGAAATGTGTCGATATGAAGAAGCAGGAATTTGCTTTTAAAACAACGAAATTGTTTTGCAAAAACTCCCACGAAGGACTGCTATATTTATTCACAAATCAAATAAATCGATCTGAGTTGTGTATTTCATCACATTTAATAATGATAATGATAATGAAATTTACTTATATAGCGCAAATTCAATATAAATTTTCAAATGCGTAGAAGTAATATGTTTCAACTTTTTACCTAAATGGAAATATGGCCATCGTTTTGAAATGTTATGTCATTGTCAACATGTGATCTCTTTTTTAAAATCTGAAAAGAACTATCGACATTTTAATACAATCCGCATTGTTGATTATATAATTTATTGTAGTAAAATATTCACTACTGAAATAATAACCTGCTTGCACTTCTGACCAGAGCTTATAAATGCATCGCGAACCCATATAATTAACTTCTAAGTTGTATAGTAATAAAACTGTGGACCACTGTGCTACAGGGAATCGTGTTATGAACTCTCAAAGATTATTAACATTTTCAAAACCAGCAGGAATTTGGTGCTTCATGCTGAGCTGAAAATAACTTTCGGCGACGTCGCCTTTGATTGTACAATCAAAACACTGGATCGGAACCAGCTTCTGTTTCCCTTTGGACTTCATTCCATTGTATTATACAGTTCGAAACATCTACCGACTAAAAGGGCTGGCCAGGGTATATCCGTTGTTTCCCGTTGTGTAACCACCAGTCCTGCCCTGTCCTTGTATCACCCTGACCACCCGGCAAAAAATACTCGTTGAGGGGTTGCCGTATTGGTAAATAAATAAATAAATAAATATCCCAATTTTTTATCAAAATTACAATAGAATACGAGTGCGTTAAAGAACTAACTGTGCTAAGTTTTACAAGATGTCATTTATGAATCTAAACATTGATTGCCCGGGTTCAGAAAATATCTGATCAAACAAAATAATTACACAGTTCACTTTGCTATTGTATCAGCTTTGAGAAGCTGAACACACGTTAGCGTATCTAAGGGTTGTAACCACAAACGAGGAATTTATATTCCGATCATGAGGCAAAAGAAACACTGACCATACTCAGAAAACGGGTAGATATGTGTTACGTATCAATATAGCTGGCTTTTGTTGGATCTAAGAGACATTACGTACGTATGTGCTATGCCTGATACTGCCTCTTCAAATGGAACTAATCGAATATTTGGTCACGAATTTAATCAGAGAAGCAAAATATTCTTTCCAGTGAATTGCGAGAGATTTGCAGCCGGTGTTTCTTCCTTTCCACTACTAATGGTTGTTCTTTATTTAGTTTCCTATTCTTTATACACTGTACCTAAAGCACGTTCGAATTGCTCTGAATTCGCACAGTTTGAATCATTCTGAGTTAGCGTAATTAAAACATATCGGGCTCACCAAACGTCTGTCTTAACCATCTATTTTGCTGTAATACCACCATGTTCTATTCCCATCAGTGGGAACACGCCGGACACATTCATTTGCTGCGAATCGAAAGAGAAGCGGAACAGCATTGTCAGTGAATGCTTCTCTGTATTCTCAAAACTAAGTTCCAAAAGGGTTCCCTGCTCTTTTCTTCCGTTGATTAATACTCGTAAAATAAGTTGTATAACACAGACTGGTATTATTGCACAATTGTTCCAATGAAATGTATTTCATCAAGAATTGCTTTGCTTCTGTGGTAATCACGACCAATCTCAGCTTATTCGTAATTTATCGGGTTATACCGATCGTTTTCGCCTGAGCCATTTAACAATTACTTATACCAGTTCGCCAAGGGTAGCTAGACCAGTCCCACAGAGCAATTATTACCGTTGGTAATTGTTGAACATGTTTTTGTATTTTGGTAGCAGCGGCCGAAAATATCTATTACCTGTAATTTGTCACAGTCCACTGTCTATGGAACAAAAATTCGACCTAAACTGAAATTTTGTGCATTAATATGTTTTAGTTCTCTGCAGATATCCGTGAGAGTGGGCCAAACAAGTTATCGGCTACTCTCGGCTAGAACAAGATGGAAGAAATTGGAAAGGTAAAGAACTATCAACAGGAGGTAAGATGTCATATGAATATGTTTATACTATAATATTATTTATCCTATGCTATAGACAATACAGCCAATCAGAAGCTTAGAAAGCCGTTGTATATTCTGCCGTATTCAATGGGTTAGTATGCAACATGTAATATAGCATCGCTTATCTCACCTTTTTGTGCGTTATTTCCAAGTTTGTAGGACTACCACCGAACCTCTCGAAACGTTTTCTGAATCCTTCCGAAGATTTCCTGAATTTACTAACCGAGGAATATTTCAGAAAGATTTTCCAAAAGTTTTGGAAGATTGTAAAATCTATCCGCAGGCATTTGAAAAACTATCCGAAGGATATCGACCTATATATTTTCCGCAGATATTTTCTACAGATATTTTCCGAAATTCCAAACATCGTCAAAACCATTCGGAAATCATTAAACACTTTCTATAGTCTTCTGAAGATTTTCTGAACTTACCGAACATTTCTGAACACTTTCCAAATTCAATTCATAGGCAGTTAACCTCCTCGCACACTATAATCTTCTGAAAATTTTCTGAACACTTTCCAATTCATAGGCAGTTAAACTCCCCGCACACGGGAGAAAACAGCTGAGTTAACGGCCTCGCGAGACGTTTTTGCTCAGCTTTTTCCTCTCGTGTGCGGTGACATTTCGGTGAGAATTTTGCCTTGCGAGGTCAAACTCAAGCTTATTTATATATTCCTAATTTACATACCGCTTTCTCCCAGTTTTTTCGCTCTCTCTCCCGTTGCCTGCTGCATATCTCAAGTCTCGGTTAAACACCATAATAAAAACAACGACAGCAAGTCGCGTGAGCATATATTGCATTTGTATTGGCTAGTCGATAAAATCTAGTTGAGCTATTGGTATTTCTCATGAAGCGCACTGCACGGTGAGGAATTTGCTTCTTGAGCCACAAATTATCAAACACGATAGATGTTTGTCTCATGACCACACGAGGCAAATTTGACCACACACGAGAGGAAACAACTGAGCCAAAAGTCTTGAAAGGCTGATAGCTCAGCTGTTTTCTCCCGTGTGCGTGGAGCTTAAAGGCTCTGTTACACTGTACGATGTTCTCAGTTGTTTCCTCTCGTGTGCACCGGGCTTTAAAAGCTCGTGTGTCTCCCGAGAAAACTAGTGACTTTAAGATCCAACGAATCGGATATAGCACAAGGAGAAGAGATGTAATTAAAAATACAATACACTGCGCGTGATAATGCACGGAATTGACAACCTGTTCAAAGTCATCTTCAGAAATAGAACGCAAAAAATTCATGTTTTACATTTTATAGATAACGCGAACACGTTGTCGCACGCGAGAGGAAAAGGCTGAGCAAATTGTCTCGCGAGGCAGAGAGCCCATGTGTTTTCTCTCTGTGTGGCAAAGTTTATGTGAGAATTTTATCTCACGAGGCCGTTTCACAAATATGAAACACGATAGATATTTGTCTCACGACCTCTCATGAAAACTTTGCCGCAAACGAGAGGAAACAGCTGAGCGCTCTGCCTCGCGAGGCAATTTGCTCAGCCGTTTCCTCTCGTCTGTGCTGAGATTTGAACAAGAAACAAATTACGCGAATGAGCGGTACAGTAAACAAAGAAGGAATCAATAGAATAGCATTGGCGAACTGTCCTACAGCAACGTCAGTGTTGTTGGAGCTTTTAAGTTAAAATATCTAATCCCTAATAACTGAATACAAGTGACGGGTGTAGTTAAATATCTTGTCTTGTGCTACATCCGCGTCGTTGGATTCTAAAGTCCTTATTTTTCTCGGAAGCCTTGTAAGTCCGGTGCACATGGGAGAAAACAGCTGACCTAACGGCCTTGCAAGACTTTTTGCTCAGCTGTTTTCTCTCGTGTGCAGTGAAATTTGCCTCGTGAGGTCGTGAGACAAATATCTGTCGTGTTTGGTAATTTGTGGCTCACGAGGCAAATTCCTGGCCGTGCAGTGCAATTCATGAGAAATATATCAATAGCTCAACTAGATTTTATCGATTAGCCAATAAAAATGCAATACACGCTTACGGTGGTGGTGGGGACGATATCCCACCCTAAAGCATTGCATATCTAGTATATATAATGCTACTGGAAACAAAAAATAATAAACTATCTGATGAGTTACAATTTCATTTGAATCTTTCCCGATTAATATTTTTTTTGTTATTTTGCAGCACAATGAACGCGATTTCGTTATTAATGGAGAAGGTATGAAACAAGTTACAAGAGATATATAATTCAGTAGAACCCGGATATAAGAGCATGTTTTTCCAATTCAATCTTGAGAAACGGTTCTTATGTATCTGAACTCCATTGAGAAATAATGTTGGGTAGGCTCTTAAATAGGTTCTATCGTGCTAGTTGCTTTTGGGAAAGGTATTTTAATGATCATGATAATAATAATAACAAGTATCGATGTTGCTGGAAAATAGAAACATATGCAATGCCTATCAATTAGATTGGCTATGTTCTGTTTCTTACGTTTCTGCTGTTTCACTGGATTTCGTTTTTGTGGTGATATAGTAATTCAGAGGTACTCGTAGTAAGATAATTATTAATTATGTTCTTCGATCTCTCATAAGAGCTATAAGCTGAGAATCTGTGTTCAACTCCCATTAAAAAACCATGCATAGTAAACAGTTACGCTCAATACGAATGAATGCTACAATATTCAATACGTTTTAGACAAATGTTCTTTAGTGTTTTTCTCTTCTTAAATGGAGCTGGAACTCGAACAATGTTGAGGAAAGAACAAATCTATTAGAGCCGCTTCTACTGTATAATCATGTCACAGGCAGACCATTCGCACTGTTCGTGGCGATGTAAATTGTAATGTTTTTATTTATGTCAGTCATTTGCTGTAATTTGTAACAGCCATTCTCTGATCGGGAAGTATGCCTCATAAAATCTATAGTTTGAGCTCTGTGATCCCCCAAATACAAAATATTGAAGGCCAGCTGCAGACTACTATTTTACTTATCTTCCATCATTTGTCATTTTGTGTTCTCTTGAGTGATTTGATGCGGTTTTGGGATGATTATTTCCTCGCTACCTGCAAACGCCCGCCATATAAATGACTCGAGACAATGCAAATTATGGAAGATAAGTGTCTTTCAATATTTTGTGTTCTGGGGATCACAGAGTTCAAACTGTGGAATTTATGCGGCATATTTCCTGATCATTTGGATAAACAGAGAACAACTGTTACCAATTGCAGCAAATGGCTGAGATAAAAAGAAAACATTACGTCGCCACGAACCGTGCAAGATAATTATTAGCAAAAAAGGCGGACCGTTTTGATCCATAGGACTAGCCAAGGAATCCAGCTAAATCCAGTATAGTTTAATTCAAGGCAAGACATATAAGCAAAATAATGTTTTGCAGAGTTTAAGGCGCAAGCATGTAAATAGTTCAATAGGTGAACATTATCGCATTGTACGGGTCACGCAATGAAAATTCTGGTCAAAATGGCACTTTGTATGGACAATTATCGTCGTCCGATGGCGCGCTGTGAAACCATATCACATTACGGTACCTTTTCCCCAAAAACATAGGTTTCTAAGATATTGCTGAACTCGAAAATCACCAACAATGTATTTACTTTCAAGACATATATAATATTTGCTTGAATTGGTTACGCATTCAGAACATCACGTGTGCGAGCGACTTACCATTACCGTTCAAGCTGAGACGATTTCAAGTAAAGACCCTGTCCCCAAAAACGTTCATGCAAACTTTTCGATGGATTATGCATGACAGCCGTTAAATTTAGATAGAACAGCTAGAATCCTGTCCACTGGAGTCGTGATTCAGGCTTTGTTACGACGTCCCGCGAAAACGAGTTAAACTTGTTGGAATGTTGCCAAGACGTCAATTCCCAAGGGGATGCACGTCTCAGGTGAAAATAGATGGTAATAACAATAACATTGCTAATAATATAAACGTGTACGAGCGACTTACCATTACCGTTCAAGCTGAGACGATTCCAATTAACGACCATGTCCCCAAAAACGTTCATGAAAACTTTTCGATGGATTATTCATGACAGCCGTTAAATTTAGATAGAACAGCTAGAATCCTGTCCACTGGAGTAAGTGATAGTCAATGGGATTAGACACGAACAAGTTTCTCTGCCAATTGCTGATACTGAAATTTCTGATTCGGATCAGAATCTAACTTAGAATACTGTAAAATATCTGTACACTGTATCTGCAGGTGTGATGTACGAAGTTATTCTCAAACCTTCCACCATGAAGGCGAAAAACATAACACATTAACATCAGTTGATGCAACAGATCTATAGACTGGTCTCCCCACACTAGTTATAAGAAACGTAAGTCAAATTATGGATCTAATCTAATCTCATCATGTAATCTACAAAGGGCATAGCCCATCACTGCAGATGTGCAGGTGCAGGTATGAATGGACAAGTAAGCTTTGGTGTAGGTGCAAGTAAAAACAGTTCCGAAAAAGATTTAAACTGACAGGGAATGTTGGAGCATTGATTTAAAGTTCTCAACTATTTTTTGCCTCCATTATTTCATTTGGCAGGCTGTTCTAGTCATGAAATGATCTTGCAATGAAACTAAATTTATATGCGTTGGTGTTTGTCCCAAGTTGTATAAATTTCTTTAGGTGGAATTGTCTTGTAGATCTTGTTTTTGGTCGGACATAAGGAGGTATCGTAACTGCTGCCAAGTTATTTGTAGATTTAAATATCATCATGAGTCTGGCGATGTTTTGTCAAGTACAAGTACAAGTAGTAGTATGGGTGGGGCTGCCACCTTTTGTCTCTTCCAGGGATATAACTGAATATTCTTTTTATTTGTGTTATTTTGAAATATGAAACTAAGAGGTTAATTTACAGAAGCAACTGCCTTGTCTGCTGTTTTATATCACCCTATCAATTCGTTTTCTGCATTACAAATGTCTTCAGACCCCCTCAGAACAGGTGGTCACGACTGCCATCATGCTTTGAGGGCAGAGTATGCTTGGCCTCACCTACTGCCAATTTACATTTCAAAATTCAATGGTTTTTTATGCAGCTATATGTGGTTACTTTGCAGACACGATCTCTTGCAATACTTCCTGAGAAGTGCAGGATTACAGTTAAGGTAATGCTGGTACATATTATTACGCACAGTCACAGCTGTACATTTGTAACTGAAATTATGATAATAATAATAATAATAATAATAATAATAAAAGATTTTTATATAGTGCCTGTCCCAAAAATTCTCGATGCACTTTACAATAAAAAGTAAGTATGTATGACGATAAAATTATATTTTAAAGATTTAAAAAGGTATGTATTTAGCATTTGTTTAAAAGAGGCAAGCGAATCCGCTTCTTTAAAACTGATAGGTAGAGATGGTTCCATAGGGTCAGAGCAGCAACAGAAAAAGAGCAAGCGCCATAGGTTTCAGTTTTGTAAGTGGGCTTTGTCAGAATTTTATTATTCAGTTAGAACATATACAATGTTAGCTACGATGCATTCTGACTTTTTGAGATAAGAGAAATTCTCCTTTGTAAGTTTGGGTACTCTCTGAACTCTACAGTCTGTACATACATGTACTATGTGCATGACCTACATGTATAAAGGACACTCTTTTAAATGTTTTTTGTGAGTGTGTACTTTTAACTTACCTTTGATACTCTTTAATACAGTTTGTAGGTGGTGGGTGATTTTGGAGTGGGGTTGGTGATCAGGGGGCTGGGCGATGATAGGGTAGGGTGGGTGATTTGGGAGTGGGATGGGTGATCAGGGGTTGGATGATTTAACATATAGGGTTGGTTGGGTGATCAGGGGGTTGGGTGAGTGATTTGGAAGTAGGGTGGCTGATCAGGGGGTTGGGTGATTTACATGTAGCATATAGGGTTGGGTGGGTGATTTGGGAGTGGGGTGGGTGATCAGGGGTTGGGTGATTTAACATACAGGGTTGGGTGGGTGATTTGGGAGTTTGCCTCCATCTAGTATAATTGTATTTATATTGTTGCATTTTATGCCAATGTTCACATTTTAATGATTTTCCTGTAAGTTCCTGCAGTGATTTTGTAAAATAAAGTTTCTTTTCTTATCTCTGTCCCTTCTTTCACCAGAAATCAGTTGAGAACGGTATGTCAAAATCACTCAACAATCCCATTCTCCACTGATTTCTGGCAAAAGAAGGGACTGTTTTACAGTCTATTGTCTTTCAGTTCTCTGGTTTACTTGAACTTGCAGGAATACAAAGAAATAGTGGATAAAGGCATCCCTCATGTCCTGCTGGACATCCGGCAGCCAGTTGAACTGGATATTTGCTCACTTCCTAATTCACTTAGTATCCTTTACAATAACAGAAACTTTGTGTTTTGGAGTAATGATGGTGGTTTTGGCATTAATGTACTTTTATATGTGCATGTCTGTCACACTACAGGCCTCCATTTAAACCAGCCTTAACTGAACTGGACATGCCTGTATAAATATAGTATATAAATAAATAAATCAAACAGTTTCTTGCACTTTCAATAATTATTATATATAAATTCACATGTGAACCACCTTCAAACATGGTCTTCCACGTGTCTGCTGAAGAATATTTTATTAGTGGCCTATTGTTTATGTTGGACCATTCTTAGTCAGCCAAATGCAGCTGTGGGAGACTGACAGTCTGTTACGATGAGCACTGACCATGGCTGACTGTGGCTCATCATTCACTGCCAATTGTGTGCCTGAAGAGTGACCAATGAATTATCTTGCCAGCCATGGCTACTCAGTGAGCATTTAATTTTTACTGAAGTTCTTGTGTCTTAATTTATGGGTTGTATAAATAATGCAGTAACAATTGTCAACTAACAACCAGTGACAAAGACAAGTAATATCTGACAGGGGGAACAGGCCAGGGGCCAAGCATGGCTAACCATGGCTTATCCTCAGAGACTTGGCAGATCACTGGGTGGGCAGAAAAACAAGGCACAAAAGAGATGGGAAGGAAAAGTAGAAAAAGGAAAAAGAGCCCCTGGGGACAGTCTTACAGAACTAGTTCCATGCACGCCAGGGGGTACTTGTCTCTGATTTACTGCTTTTCCTTTTCCTTCGACTCTCTTTGACATGCCTCGCTTTTCCACCTGCCAGACGATCTGCCTCCGAGTCTCAGAGGATGAGCATAGCTGATCATGCAACAGCCAACAGGTCACTACTGTAGCAGCTGTTCTTATCCTCTACTGATGGAATGGCAATTTAAGAAACATTATTAACATGGATTTTCACATCAAACAAATTTAAAGTAGCAGAGTATTGTAGAGAGTTTGAAAACCTTGACACCACAAAGACATTCCCCTAAACTCTCTTTCCAATCCTTCCTGTCAGCTTGAAAACTTTAAGAGGGCAATTGAACAACATTGTGATAAGACACAAAGCAACTGTCCAGTTCCAGGTAAATAATTGCAAATAAGCTCTGCTTGTGAATTACCGTACCACCTTCATTCAACACCCCCATCCCCCATATTAACCCTGTCAAGACTCCGCTTTTTTGGCTTCAGTGAGGCTGGGGGGGGGGGGCTATTCATGCTTCCCCCTACATCAACTTCTCTATTATATAGAGTACATGTAGCAAAGCCACAATTGAAATATTAATTTAATTAGTCTATGGTGTACATTTGGTAATTGAATATTTTATTTTTAACGATGACTGCATGTGATGTCACAAAGACACTATCATGGATTTCAACATGGCCATCTAAGATATTATTGATGGTGTCAGAATGCTGCCCTAATGGATTTGAAATTAATTAAAACACCAGAAATGGCCTTACCTATGCTAGATCTATTTTAAATTCTATGCAAAACCAGAGTACAATGTACAATGTGACAAAGATACTTTTTTTGACAGTGTCGTAAACATAGTTGCCATAACAACAAAGTAACCTGCATACATGTATGTACACATAGCTTTTGTAGCACACCAAATTGCCTGTTGATACATGTTGAGAAAGTCAATCTGGAAGTTTCATGTTCATAGCATTTACGATTTAGGAAAGGCAAAACAAGACCCCTTGGGGGTGGGATGATTTTTTATATTTATTTAAAGATTCGCCCACAGGGCAGGTGTTGTATAATAGGACACAAAGTCCCCTTTACAATACAGTACACCACTTCCCACCCAATAAAATTTCCCAATTAACCCAACCTGCACAACTGAAATAAAGTATACTTGTTTTGCAGTGTATGTAGTGTGCAAGCAAGGAAACGACTCGCAGAAAGCAGTGGAATTGCTAGGCAAGAAATTTTTGAACATTAAGACAAACTTACAGACTTCATCATGCTGCTCTGAGGTGCAAGTACATCACAGTATTGACCCCTCAGGGAAGCAGGTCACTGGAGATTTGCCAGTACGTAATGTTATCCTCAAAGATATCAAGGGAGGATTGACTGCTTGGGCAAAACAGATTGATGAGGATTTTCCTCAGTATTAATTTAAGAGTAAAATGTAAAATTAACCAACCACAGTGTCAAAAACAACAAGTGAACACAAAAGTGCTTATTTATAGTTTTGTACTTTACATCTCAATTCAATTTTTTTAAAATTTTGCCGGTAGTCATTTCATTGTTGTTGATTGATATTTACATTATTTTTATTGTACACCAAACCAGTCCAGTGAATACAGTGCTTTTCATGTGTTCTGATTGGCTACTCATACTTGGGACTAATAATGCATCGCTATTCACTTCTTGGTAACTGGTGATAAGTGGTGCACACTGCAGTTAGGTTATTATCAAATTTTAAAGGAACATTTAAAAAATTTATTGGTCTTTTTAGTTGGCTTTTTCACTCAGTTGTTAAAATAATATAATTTATTAAGGAAAAGCAAAGAAAAGAATAAATCATTATGAGATGTAGACAGTCACTGATGAAAATTATATTAAACTCGGACAATACAATTAATAATTTACTATGCATCCAGGACCCAACTTGACATTGCCCTTGACTGCCTTGTAGGCTAGTTAGTGCATGACTATAATAATATATAATATTTGTCCTTTAATTTATTTCTGGAGTACAAATGGTAATTTCGCATAAAGAACAAACCAAAATCATTAGCCTGGGTGAACTGTGATTCACATAATACATTATTTTGCTAATTACAATATTTCTTAGACAACATAAAGTAACTTGTATTGTTCCAAAACAAGAGCGTGCAAAACCTTTTAATGACACATTGTGCAAAACATTTGTTTCACTTGTTTTCTGGGATCATTTGCATGGGTAGACGGGCCCAGTCCTTTTGTGGTTTCTGGAGCGGCAAATAGGTAGTTGTACTCCAGAAATAAATTAAAGGACAAATTATGTATTATTATAGTCATGTACTAACTAACCAATTGAAGTTCATACAATTATGTATGTCTACCCACTTACAAAAACACAACAAGTTACTTAAAAAGGCTGGTCATTTATTGTATGTACTTGATGCATTATAACTGTGTTGTTTAACAAAGTTGTGGTCTCATTGGTTCGCATTTTCACTTGAAGTAAGGCAATCACTGTTTGTCTACACTGTCAAATTGTCATCTTTAATAATAATAATAATAATGGTTTATTGATAATATCCACTATGATAATTGAATTGATAATCTTGCATTCACTTGATTGGTAGTGTGATGCATGGAGAATAACCAACGGCAAAAATATTTATAAAATAATTTAACTCTTACCTTTCTAAATAATAAATTATTGCCAATCAAAATCAAACCAATTGATCCTTAAGTTTGCATTATGAATCCCCCCTTGCATTGTGCTGATGCTTGTGAGAAGATCACTTAAAATGGCATATAACTGATATTCATGTACACGTATCTGAGTGAATACATTGTAAGTACATGTATACGGTAATGCTGGTTTCACCACAGGCAGCCCACTCTTTGAGTAATCATTAAATTGAGCTCTCCAGGTCAGTTTACCCTGTGAGCAGATATCTCTGCTCACAGCGTAGGCTTGGTTATTAAGAAACAAAATAATGTATGGTAAGTCATGATTTCATTGAATGTATGGAAAATTTGAAGTTGTCCTCAAAATGAACTGAATGACAATAAATGTTATATCTCGTGACATATCTATCAGGTGGTAGCATCCTGCAGAAGTCACAACTACTAAAACCACCCCACCCCCTCCTGAATTCCTCAGAAGCACAATAAATCACCATGATCACTCACCGGGTAAGTGGGAAAAATATTAGAACAATCAATGATTGTATTCACTGCCATCTGCTAATTTTAAAAATATTTGATAAAAGTTCTATAAAATATGTAACAATGAATGAAACTACACAAATTAGTAAATTAATATAAATTCACATTAGTTAGAAAATAAAAGTAATAAACTAAGGTTTACTTTATGTATGCATCTCTGGCCTAATAAATAAACAATGTACCTGCAAGTCTGTCAGTGTACATGTACATGTATGTGGAATAATCGCTGGAAGTGTAACACAATGGTAAGAACAAGCTCTGTTTGTTTGTTGTCATCGTTTATGTCTTGCTCATTGGTCAATGGTGCATTAAAATTACAACACATTTTCAATACCAACAACTGAAGCTGTACTGTACATTGCATGTAAAAGTTTGTTACCAGCAAAAATGTTAAGGACAGGGACGTTAAGCTGTTGGTCCCCCAGCGGATGAAGAGCCACTCTGTGGATATGCCGTCTGGGTAATTTAATGTAATTATTATTATTATTATTATTATTATTATTATTATTATTATTATATGTGCTGAATTCTAAAGTTATAGAGAATGTACCGGTATTGAATGTTATAATATCTCACAGCCAGCTTATTATCTCATTGTTGTACATGTCGTTACTTTTTTTAAAGACCTTAGAAATGTTCTGAAAGTATTGACCAATCCGTAAGCTTCAAACTAAATGGAATGTCATGGATTTGTTTAGTTTGTTAGCAGTAATAAATACATGTCTACAGGCGGTCTCAACCTCTTATCATCTATCAAGTATAAACTTCACAAATTTACAAGTTTTGAAAGCTTCACAAGTGCTTAAATTTTTAAGGTATGAATCTCAATTTTTGACTGATAACTTTTTAATTTCCATTTCTGGAATTATTTATAAAATAATTACTCATATAAATCTGAAGAATGATATACATGTACTGGATGTAACTGAACATATACAAAAAATGTTACCACTTTGTTGATGGTGTGTAGGAAAGTAACATAGACATCAAGAAATTGATGTTTACTGGTCATGCATGTTATAAGAAAAAAATAGCCATGGTCAAAACTAACTGGCATACACCCACATTTTTCATCAGGCATGGCTACTATTGTGCACGTGGCCACCCCACCCTAAGTTTTTGGCCACTCAAGTTTTGTTCCAGTAGGGTGAAAATGATAGCAGAAGACAATATGGAAAATAATATAATTGCTGCTAGATTTTATCTTTCTGTTTGGGATATATTCAAGAACAAAAATTTGGATGTTGAGCTTTAGTTCCAGAGGATATAGTGGGAGACACCTCCAGTTGTTGTTGCAAAGAGACTGTGGCTGGCATCCTCATCCCCAGGGCCCACGTTCATTTCGTAAAATCATGCGATTGGGGGGGGGGGATATGGTGGGGAAGGCCATGGAACAAATCTCCCAATTTACAACCACCAGAGGTTGAAATGTCTGCAACTCTCTTAAAAATTGGACATCTTGTTTGGGCAAACTGACGTCAAAGCCGTTGTCTCATGGTAAAAGGCCAAGACCAAGTCTTAATTATTTTTTAGTCGATAATTCTAGAACATTCCTAAGGCCTCTCCTCTCACAGTGAGACAACTACTTTAATGCTCTACAGCGCCGTAAGCAGGGGGTGTGGCAGGCGCAAATGCACCTCTCCCCCCATGGCTGTGAAGGTTCACAACGGCCAGCTCAGTTAATAAATACATTTTATAATAAGAAATAAAACTTCCCAGACAAGTATACCCCCAAGTCCACTCTGATGCACGTTTGGGGGGGGGGGGGG
>JANVCJ010003461.1:0-14594 GCA_026413505.1 Epizoanthus ramosus | reverse complement strand
TCTCTCTCTCTCTCTCTCTCTCTCTCTCTCTCTCTCTCTCTCTCTCTCGCTCTCTCTCTCTCTCTCTCTCTCTCTCTGCCACTCTCTCTCTGTCGGCGCTCTTTTTTAAGGGTACATAAAGCTCAAGCTACACTATACTTTTACTTCACAGAAAAGACGCTGAATATAAATGACACTGAACCACCATGCATACACTATTATGTAGTCTATGTAGCTACCCGGACCAAGCAACAAAGTATATAAATATTTCTCAAAGCCATTGCACAAAACGTCAGTTCACACGTCACTAAACTCTTGTTGCCCTATGGTACAAAAATAACTCAGATAATTACAATTGCATAACTTCTCTTTGTTATTCAGGAATGGTCATAATTTCCCTTTTCTCTTGGTTTCTCTTTACCACGGATGTTATTTTATTTTCAACTGGGTAAACACCTCTTATCACACAACTGACTTAGTGAAGTCCACATGCATAACCACCAGAAAGCGACTAGGGAGATTCTAATATCCTATGAAATTCGTGCTGTTGGTTGGCTATTTATAGCAAACCAGTCTTCCTTAGGGGGAGGGGGAGGGGAGTTATGTAGCTTAAATTCGAGTTTAAATAAAGTTTATGTATATGCGTGTATGTTACTACAGTAAAATATTGGTAAATTAATTGAGAGAAAGTTGGAGGATCGTACAAATTGGAAAATCTTCTAATATTTCGGAAAGTGTTTGGAAATTTGGCGAAAAAGTCAAGAAAATTTGCAGATATGCATGTTCGGAAAACTTCCGGTATAAGCTTGTAAATCTTGCAGAGTTCTTTGAAAGTGTTTAGAAAATAATTCTAATAATTCGGAAAGTAGTTAGAAATCTTTAGAAATGTCAATTGCAAAAACTGTGTTGAAAATACTTTACCGCACAAAATTGGGCTAAAAAGGATATTGTTAAAAGATCTAAATGTTAAAAGATCTATGAACAAGTTTGGTGTTCTAAATTGCTATTAATTTCGCTGAAATCTTCAGCCTCTATAACAGGCATACAGTATTTTGCCATCTTGGAATTGCCAGATGGCGAACAACAATTCCAACAGTACTTTTCTAAAGGTTGATTACATTATACAATACAATACAATAAAATATAATACAATACAATACAAACTAAATAGTACAAACATGTTTACATATAGAAGTTATTACATAAAATACAGTTTGATTCTATTTCTTTTCAGCCTTGTTTTATCACATGATAAGGAAATAAGAACCTGTTCCCGTTTTAACGCCAGAGGAGTTCATAATAAGTTTATTTTTCCCCATTTCTTGTTAAAGCTCGTAATACAGTGGCTTTGCATTGCTATTTCTTTTTCTGTTGTTTTTGTATTTGCCGCAATTTAAGTTTGAAACAATTAATATCGGGTAGAACACATCTTAGTTTGCATGTATAAATAAAGAATCTACCTAAAAGTAATAGTGCTTGGACAAACTGGTACTTGTGCTTGGTAAAATAATTAATAATTTGGAAGCAGTACAAATCTGAACTTCGTACTTCAGTGACTTCATAGTTGCAAAGGTTTACAGTGTATAGATGTTTACTACTAGAACCCTGAAATAATAGAGGCCATGGTGCAGGAAAAACAATTCTACCCCACAGGTAGCTCTGGAGAAATGTTTCCATGGATAATTTTCAGATAGAGGACAAAGTGTGCTGTTGTGAAGAAAAAAGAAATGAAAACAGTGAACTGACTTTTTTGCATATCCCTATATTTTCATTTTTTTGCTGCCTCACACCTCTTAATGAACCTTGGGAGTTGCTTGTCAAGAACCTGACTGATCAGCTAAAAGTCGAAATGGAATGTTTGAACTCATAGAATATCTTTGCTACCATTCATACAAAATATAAAAGCGAGGGCATATGCACCCCCTTCCCCAAAATTCTTGATGACATAAATAACCTAGCCCAGATAGGGTTAAATTTGCATTTTGTGCTTTCATAACTACATGAATAATTTGTGTCATAGTTTTCTAGGTTGTACCCAAAGTATGTGCATACAACCATAGAAGAAAGTTTATAGCCTCAAAACCACATTTCTATTCCTTCTACCACCAGTATTTGTAGCGGCTAAATAAAGATGCCCTGTTTCTTTAGAATAACACATGCAGTTAATGCATAGAGCTTCCTGTTCATTCTTGAAGGATTTACAACTGGTAGACTTGAAACTTGATATATCCCAACCTTTCAGCGTTGATTCTGCACTGGAACACAAATGTGAACCAACAACCTGGGAAACCTTTCCAGCGCCTGTGATTGTTCCAATCTGCTTTAAATTTCCAAGATTTAGAACAGAGATGCTAGAATCACAGTGCACAAGAGCCAGGTTGTGTAGGAAATGTATTGCAGCCACATTAGCTGCCTGAGCTGTAACTTCAACCTCATGCAAGCATGAATAAGTTCGAAGATCCCAAATCCTGATACCTCCACTAACAGCTGCACAAAAGATATACCTGTTGTTCACTGCAATGGCTGCAATTGGTCTTACATGAGCATCTAAGGTACGGCAGAGCTCAAATGTTACTCTGTCCCACATGCGAATAGTTGCATCCGTTGATCCAGAGAAGATGTGGCTTGCATTGACTGCAAGAGACCTCACCGAGCCTTCATGGCCAGAGAGAATGTGAGCACACTTCAAAGTCTTGCAATCCCAAACTAGCACATTCTTATCAAATGATCCTGAGAGAACAAAGCCGTCACATTTCACTAGTGTTAAAATGAGTCCTGTGTGGCCAACTAGATCACTCACTTTCTTTGTTTCCAGATCCAAAACTTTCAGTGCATGCTGTAACAGCTTATCCTCCTCTTCTGCCGAGTTTAGTGACTGTGCAAAAAATAATTTTGCCTCGGCCTCTACCATGGTAACTGCCGTGCCAAAATCATCTGGTAATGTCGTTACTTCGTGACAACCACGGAAAAGGATCAGGTTGGTTATAGGATTAACATAGTGTTCTCCAAACTGAATAGCTGGCCAAGGAGACTCCCTCCACTTCCCACCTTCCTGGGTATTTGCAAACTGCCAGACACATCGGTTGATCTCTGAAATATTTTTTAAAAGTTCTTGCCGTGTGGCAGAACCAGACATCATCCTTAACTTGCTCCCAAACTTGTATCCAAGAGTAACAGCACATGCATTCGCCACTTCCGGTAGCGTGTTCAACCTTGTGACGTACTTCACACAGAGTGAGACCGCGGTAGCCGGTTTTTCCGCAAACTCGTGCAGTGCTGAAGCAACCATGATCTTTGTTGCCAAAACTTTGTCGTGGTCGTCTGAAACAACTCCAAAGGCCATCTGTGCCGCATCTCTCGCCTTATTGAATTCTTTCACTGCTTCTTCTATATCTTCCTTCATTAACTCGTAGCCATTCTCCATGAACGCTGTTGCAGCAACGAGTTCTTTCCTCCTGAGAGCGTTCAGCTGCTCGTGTATCTTTCTGAATTCGCTAAGCAACAGTTGTCGAAGTTTTTCATCAGCAACATCGCCATGTTGGAGGCTCGAAATCGCACGATTTGCGATCAATCCCCAAACTAGCTTCAAGGAAAATCGTACAATCGCAATCTCCGCCATTAAACCTTTGTCCTAAGAGGTCTTCCTGTACTACGAAGTTTAAGTAAAATCGCAAATTTCATCTGAATAACCCCGGAAAACACGAAGATTCTGCAATCGTGTCAAATTCGACGAGGCGTTCCTTTAGCCTCGTTTCAAAGAACACTGAGAGGCCTGGAAACCAATATAATTCGCGGGCTCATCTGTGTCTGGTGGGTCTAATTTTAATTTCAGCTGTTAGCTGTTGTGAATGTTTGCATTCGACCGTTATATGTTTCTTGGTTTTATTTTCAAATCAGAACGGGATCAGGAATGCCTCGAATCAAGGAAACCGTTTTTCTTCTAGCTATAGTTCTTCTACTTGGTTTTCGTACTAGTCAATGCGACGAGAAGATTTCCCAGAAGGTTCGAACACTTTCCACGAACAACGACTGCAAACTGTTTCCATGGACGACATGGTTTTCAGACTATCTGCCTTTCTTCTTTGAGATACTTAGCTGCATTGCTAATATAGTTCAACAGATTGCAAACACATTATATTTTGTGTTCAATACAGTCGTTATAACCTGCTGTCAATTGATCACGAACATTTTCTCTGGAGCGCGGCAGATCGCAGATTTCATCGAGTTCGTGGGTCATTGTCTTCGAACGATCTTGAACGCGAACTACAACTTCGTTTCTTCCATATTCGCATGGTTGCACAAGTTCTGCCAATCAGTCAGAGATATGCTGAAGTACATCTGGGAGTCATTTGTGTGGTCTGTTTCATCAGTGTTTAAATCAATCCTCAGGCTGCTTGACAGTGTTGTGTTGTCTGTGTCTGGACTGTTCCAGTATGCAGGTCATGGTGCCAGCACCACTTATGATACCACTGGTGTAATGTTACACAAGTCCTATCATGGTGTGACGTATATGGTAAGTTTACCAGGATCTGCACTGATGACATTCGTCACGACAGTTCGAGCCATAGTTGAGCTCCTGATAATGACAGTAATCAACACAATCCTTCTTGTGACCGAGTGTGTGTTGAAAGTGCTTTGGGTGTTGAAAGAAGCCATTTGTTGGACTTGTACTACTACATGGACTTGTATCACAACGATATGTGACATTATCATCGCCTTTTGCAGATTGTTGACAATGGGAGTTAAATATGTGATTTCGTCTGCCTGCAATGGAGTTGTTAAGTTGTTTCAAAGTGTGATAGAGACTGTTTTACTAGTTGTCACTGCCATTGTGAAAGGCGTGCTTTCTGTATTCTATGGTATTGGCTGGTCGGCTACAATGGTGGTGTTAGCTATTATTGATACAATTATGAAAGGGTTTAACTTTCTGTTACAAACAGTGCAGCATTTTTCAAGAGGCATTCGATCGCTGTTTGCCATAACAAGCTCGTACACCCCAGGAGGGCACTGGACTGTTATCAGCATATCATCAAGTCTTCTTGTCATGTTTTCTGTTTGGTTTGTTTTTGGTATCAACATACTTGCTTTTTTATTTGATACACTGGAAAGGACAATCCAGGCATTGGGTTCTTTGTTAACACCAGCAGCAGAGTCATCTGGCTTTGTTAATGACAGCAGTGATGAGGATGAACAAATCCCAGTGAGAATGGAAAGCCCTGGGCCTTCTGGAAGTACTCCTGAACCTGAAGAGTGTAATGCTCATGATCTTAAAAAGAAACTTGCCCAAGAAAAGGAGAAGAACTTGTGTGTTGTGTGTCAGGATCGGAACAAGAGTGTTCTTATCATGCCGTGCAAACACCTCTGCATATGCCGTAGATGTGCAGACATTCTTATGCAGTACAATTCGTGGCGTAGACGTATATGTCCACTTTGCCGTGGCCGCATTATTTCTACCATGGATGTTTATGCATAACTGCTGTTGTACATTGTACATTACTTGTTAAAGTTATGAGAATTTTATAGTTTATGCACTCCTGAAAGTGAGTCTATAGTAGCCTCCTGTAGGCAACTCAGATAGTTGTCTGGCAAATTTTGGGTAACAGATATATGGCCTATGATAGTGAATGATGATGAACAGCCATGAAATTGAGGAGCAGCAGGCCCCAAATAAGCCCTGAGCAGAACACTACCTATGCTAATTTGCCATGATTTACTTTCATTGGCCATCTCTGCTACCAGAAATTGTCAGAATTTACTGTCTGAGTTACTTGCGCTGGAGGTTAAGTTTATGGTAGCCAGTGGTGTAAGCCAACTTTAAGGCCAGTAGATCCTGACCAAAAAATAATTTTAGCAACATAAATTAATATAATTATAACAAATAAGCAATTAATTAATTGCTATTTTACTTCACATAACACCACTAAAGAGGTAACATCTGTTACAAAATATATTTGTTTTGTTTTGCTTTTGTAAACTAAACTAAATACTTGTGTGGAAAAGAAAAAGAAAGAGATACATCATGAAGAAAACAATGAGCCATGAACTCTAGAGATTAACACACAATTAAAGATAAAAAGTATTGTCAGAATGCAGAAAATTACTCTCAGACTACATAAAGTGCTGTTTGACAGATCTAGCATTTCAACATCAGACCCCCCTCATTCCTAGGAACTTGTGCCTTCAGTGCTAATGGTTTGATCTTCTCACAGGGTTCGTACAGAGTCTGGAAAGTCTCGAAATCCAAAGACTCCTTTTCCAGACCTGTAAATTCATATCAAGGTCTGGAAAAAGTTGGGAGTTTTGTGTTTATTGGAATTTCAGTCATTTTGGGAGATCAAATTGGGTCTGGATTGATGACATGTCAACTTTGATTTTTAGGTTGCAAAAAGCTTTTCCTTGCATTACTATTGGGTCTGGAAAAATCAGAAATTAGTCTGGAAAATGCCTGTACTTTTTACATAGAAGATTCTGTACGAACCCTGTTCTCAGCCCCACAAATTCTATGAATGCTTGATAGGCCACTGGTAGTAGTTAATATGTTTTTGAATTGCTACGATCAATCAAAGATGATGCATCAAACTCCAAAGGAAATAGTGACCACTGACATTGGCGCATCATCTTTGATTCTTCCAATTCCAAACCATTTCAACTATGTCTCAAAATGTCCAATAATGCAGGAAGTTTACTATTGGGTTTATTGTGAGGCAATGGAAGTCTCTAAAATATTATAATTGTACACTTTGAATAAACTTGCATAATATATGCAGTATGTAGTCTTTACAAAATCTAAGATTTTGAATCAATCTGTTTGCCAGTGCATGTAATATGAAAAACGTTAAAGCCATGTGTAATTGAACAAGTTGAAATTGAAATAATTCTTAGCACTTCAATTGTTTATATTATTTTATTCTATAAATCAAAAGCAGCTTTTGCTCTCTTAATTATTGGAAAACTAGTATTATTTACTGTATTGTAAAATGCTGCTTACTGGGGTTAACCCTAACCCCTGGCTGTTTATACCCCTTAACCTGTAAATATATTTGGTGTTAAACATTTCCTTGTTTACCTACTAAGCACTGTACAACTTCAAATATTAAGTAAAAATAAAGTATAATGCGAGCAATGTGCAGTCTAACAATAAGTCATAGAGGATATTACATGGCCGCTCAGAGATATACGATTTTTATCTCTGAGTGTTGACAATATCCCCACGAGTGAGCGAAGCGAACGAGTGAGGATGTTTTGAACACGAGAAGATAAAATTCGTATCTCCAAGCGGCCATGTAATATTCTGTTTATTATTCACTAAGCCATAAATGGTGGAAATAGTCGGATAATCTCCGAAAATCATCGGAAAATCTTCGCAAATCTTCGGTAATTTTCGGAATATGTTCAGAAATGGTCCAAAATGCTTGGAAAGTATTTTTTAACATATTTGGAAATTTTTCAAAAAATTCTAAAAATCTTCGGAAAATCTTTGGAAAACTTTAAATATCTGCAGAAAATGTTTGGAGACGATTGGCAGTTAGATGTCTACTGCTGCACTAGTGATACAAGGTGGCTGCAGCTTTAAATAACTAGAGAATGCTACACAGGAAAAGTTGTTATTTTTCACATGTGATGAAATACTATATTTCACCACATGTGAAAAATAACAATTTTATTTCACACATAAATCCTGGTAATTTATGGCTTAAACTAGTGAATACTAAAGTGTAATTATACCCCCAGACCCCTGATCCTATCCCCTGCCCGTTCCTCATAGTCTAAACATTGAGAAGTGCATTACTACAGATGGTCTGAATATTGAAATATGTTTTGTACATAATTATCTTCCCTCGCCCACCACCCATTGATAAACCTGCCCAAATCCCCTTGCAAACAGCTATAGACTCGGGGCCTATAACTGGCATTTTATTTTTTTTGAATTTTTATTTTTATTTTTTTTATTTATTTTTTTTTTTTATTTTTTTTTATTATTTTTTTTTTAGTGCTCTTCTTTTTATTACAAGTATTTGTTTGATATTATTTACAGGTTATAGTAGAAAGGTTTACAGTTTTTGTATTATTTTACAGGTGGGTTTGAGTTTTTTATCCCTAAATTGTTTACATACAATTTTTAAATAAGACATCAAACCCAGTAAAGTTGGCATTTTATGGTATCTTGAAACTGCAGGGTGAACTGCTTTGCACCGTTAATTACTTGGCTACTGCCGTGCAGTAACGATTTGAGATGGATAGTCATCTGGGATGTTGTGTTTTTAAAGTTGTCCATCAAATATACGATAGACCACAGTTCCTTTCAGTCTTGATATGCACAATGCACAAGACAACCTGTTTTGAATCAGCTGTAAATCAGTTTGTCATGTGTTGCATTAGCAACTGTTAAAATTTCTCAATTATTTTAATACTGCATCGTGGCAAAAAAAATTTCAGAGGCTTCAGTCCAAGCTGGACTAATTTTTGCATTGACAATTAATGCTTGGATGATTTACTTAAGAGATACAAACATGCCATCTATTCTTAATAGTCCATATTTGACCGAATGTACTCAGTTTCAAACACCATGCAATAAACGCGGCATTTTTGAGACATTAATTTTCAAACCTCCCCTTGGAATTGAAAGAGCATGCCTCCAGTCCCTTTAAAATCTTGCAACTTTGGCACTGACTCTGTTTAGAATCCTGCTGTTTAAAACCTCTGCTGTCCTGCTGTACATATTTCCATGGTATTTACTTGCAGAAGACATTCATCTGGTTGAGTACGCAGTCGCTGCTAAAATTAACTATACATTGTCTATTTTAATTATAATTAGGTTAATTAGCCAATATTTTTTCGGATAAGGAATTACTCGTAATAGACAAAGCCTGGTCTTTTGACAAAGAAATCACTCGAGAAAGCTCTTGTGGAATTGTTAAGCTCGCATTCCATTTGTCCCGGAGTTCCGATGTACCGATAGTTGAACGAGAGACAGGCGCTCTCATGAACACATCTTCTGCTGCATTCTCCAACGTCGTCGACTTTAAATAACTTGATCACGTGATTGGACAGCGAAAAATCCAGGTCATCAAGAGAGGATGTTACAACATTGCTAGGATGGTCCAATGTTATCTCTGAAAAATAAGTTTTTGCGCATTATATTTATTTGAGGTTATCTCATTAATAAACGTTATTCAATATACTGATTAAATAGCTAGAGGATCTTACATGGCTGTGCGAAGATACGGATTTTATCTTCGGTGTCGAATGCATTAAAAATAAAAGCCGTATCTTCAAAGAGCCATGTAAGTTTCTTTTTATCATTTGAAAATCCATAAGAGAAAACGAACTTCTGAACCAGCTCACACAAACATCGCGTAAAATCGATAAGAAAAAACTTTCTGAGCCAGCGAACAAAAATTCAGCTGACTTCCTTCAAAAAAGTATATAATGTCCAAAGATATTTTATATGTACAAAGATATTACTTTTATCAACCCTGTTAATACTCGGTATCTTATGGATTTTCATATGATAAAAGGCATTGTTATATGGATATGAGTACGCGTGCGTGGCATATGGAAAATATGCCACTCGGGACCCGGATGTAGTGTCAAAACATGATTCTCTAGGCTTCAAACCTTGTCTCATTCTGATCTTTTGTTCTCCATATAATAAAAAGAACATTGCACGGAATGCTCGAAGATATGGACTTTATCTTCTCGTGACAAGAACAACATCTCACTCGTTCGTAAGCCTCACTCGTGAGATATTGTTCTTGTCACTCGAAGATAAAATACATATCTTCTCGCTACCGTGTAATATCCTCTATGTATTTGCAGTCACTTGCAGACTTTATGGAAAAGATAAACTTCAAGAGAACGAATCCCTTCTGCTATTATATGCTACTGCGGCCATCTTTGGCACTGATCCGACCCAAGATGTTTCACACCAAGACAGTCCATGACATTATATGGGGCTACAATGACAGAGTATTACAAGCCGCTGAATTAGTCAAGAACTTATGCCCTGTGCCAAAGGGATTTTCAACCTTTGTTCAACTAAAGGTAATTTTCCCGATTGTTCATCTTATGTATACCAAAACAATTAATAAATAATCTGGGTCCGGTTCTTCAGAAGCCGATCACTGCTATTCGGGGATTAGGCTTAAATTTTGGATTAGATTTCTGACTTACCTGTTGGTTTAACACTACCCCAGGAGACTAATCCGCGATTTGCGGCCCAAGTTACAAAGGCTAATAGTGGACCTAACTTTGAATCTAGGAGTAACGTTAATTGGCTGATTAGGAACAGTACCACTTAGTATTGTGAGACAAGTAATAAAACGTAATTACTACATCAATGTCCAATATTAAAATATCCCCTGATAATAGGCCCCTGTCCCCGATAATATGCAGCTGGCCCCGTTAATAAGCCACTCCCCAGAGGGGGGGGGGGGCTTTCAGAGCAAAATATAATCCATGTGCCAATTACAATCGGAAATTTACAGTACGTTTAACATCATATGATCTCAGTCTCTGAGAAATAGATTAAATATACCTACAAGACGTAAAATGCACTGGGCTTAAACTTGTTTATAAGTAGAATTAGGACAATTCTACTTCTGAAATCTGCTTAACAAAATGACTCCAATATACACCATCACAAAACGTTTATAAATGACAAATGATTTCTTCCTAGCATAACAACACGTACTATGGAATAAGTAGCGTAAACACGGGGCAGAAGGACATCAGCCTTCTGGAGCAGTACACGAGTTGGAGGAACAAGAGGTAAACACACGAATATGCAGGCATAAGCCATAAGGCCACTGATCTTTATCCGTCTCCGCTCCATCTTGAGCAACCGTGAGTAACCAGCACGTTTCAGGTGACGGAAACACGTGTGGCCAGGAACGGAAACGTGTGTATCCGCCATGTAACCGCAACGTTTCCGTTAGCGGAAACACGCCATTTCGTGCTGTGGATCTGCCTGTCTTTCTTTGTCTTTCTTTCTGTCTGTCTGTCTATCTGTCTGTCTGTGTGTGTGTGTGTGTGTGTGTGTGTGTGTGTCCGTGCATGTGGCTATCTGTCTGTCGCCCTGTCTATTTGTCTGTCGCCATGTCTGTCTGTCTGTCTGTTTGTTTGTTTGTTTGTTTGTTTGTCTGTCTATCTGTCCGTGCCCATGTCCTTGTGTGTGTGTGCGTGTGTGTGTGTGTGTAGGTGTGTGTGTTTGTCTGTCTGCTTGTCTGCCTGCCTGTCTGCCTGCCTGTCTGCCTGCCTGTCTATCTATCGGTCTGTTTGTCTTTCTGAATGTCTGCATGTTCTATCTCCATCTATACCTGAATGTATATCAATGTGCTTATCAATATAACGTTTACGTCATATAATGTGTAATTATGTAGTTAATTTAGATATTTAGTTTTTTTTACTTATTAAAATATGCTCACTTTGTCATTGTATTCAAACAGGGAAATGAGCTGGTGGAACGACAATTATGCCAATATGATCAACGGAACAGGTAAATATCACCAATCTGCTGCATGTGTTCGATGTAAGAGCAGTCGGTTGTTGAAACATTGTTGTTGTTGTTGTTGTTGTTATATAGGTATATATAGCGGAGGGGTGCGTTGGTGCAGTGGTAAGATCTCTGCCTCCCAACCCTAAGGTCCCGGGTTCAATCCCCGGTTTGGTCGAGGGTTGAAGATTTGTGTGACCTTCTTTCCCGCTAAAGTTCACTCAGCTTTCCATCCTTCCGAGGTCGGTAAAATGAGTACCAACATACATGGACCGCATGAAAACGGCTGCCAGAGGCGCCTATGTAAGCTTTCGGTTCGCTGGGGGTAAACTGATAATTGTAATGCGCCTTTTAGTATATTCATATAGAAAAGGCGCAAAATAAATGCACCACTTTACTTTTTTTACTTTAAGTTTGTATCACGGACGATGATTAAGCTGTAATGGGCTTAACCTTACCTAGAAGTCTGGTGCTTTGGGAACGTCTCAACATGAAATGTGTTTCACGATAAGAAACGTGCGTTTTCTAGAAATGTTTCGGATCAGTGCATTCTAAAGACATCGTGTTTACTTTCACTGATCATTGGCCCTTGACAAATAATACTTGATTGACATTTGCAGTAATTGTTTTACAGTGTAATGTATTCGATTATTTTATTAATTTACAAAGTATTTGGGGAGGGCGTGATTTCATTCTAATCCGTAGTCGCCGATATAAATGTTGTTGCGGGATATATTTTCAATTTAATTCAGTAGTTCAAACAAAGGAATTTTTCATTTTATATCCAAAGCATAACTTGTTGCATTTCATAATGAGCAAAAAGTGACTATTACTATCACAAGCTGAGTGCTGTCGAATTGGGTTTTCATGATAGAAATATCTGCATGATGTAGGATCTGGTGACTTACACTCCCTCGGCTGAATGGACTCAAAACACCATTTGTCTTAGATAACTTCTTCTTATTAGTTAATATATGAAATCAACATTATTGGCTTTGTATTTATTTGTTTTCTCCATTCTACTCGTATATGAAACAGTTTCTCAGATTGGATTAGGATCGTCTTTCCCCAAGCCTAAGACTAGTTCGTTCGGAATATACACAATCCTCACTCATGAGACATATTTCTTGACACTGGATGATAAAATCCATATCTGCCCGTTACTATGTAACTTCCTAATAATTTAAACTAATATATTTTTTTTTTCATGCTCGTTGGAAACGTATTTTGGCGGGGCGTGAACTCTGTCTACTCCCGAATGGTCGCCTTGGATGTTGTTGGACATATTTTCAATTTAACTGAGTAGTTCAAACAAAAGCATTCTTCAAATTTATGATATTTAAAGTTATTATTGTTCAAATTTATCACTGATGTGTAGACTGGCTATTACTATCGCAAGCAGAGATCTGTCGAATTGCTTTGTCAATTAACTGAAACATGCCTGGACTCCTGCAGGACCTGGTGACTGACATACATTCACTTGGTTGCATCGAATAATATCACCATCTTTACTAAATATATGCTGCATATGATTTAGAGATCATTTCGCTTCACTCTCAAAGATTGATCAGAACAAAATGCTCGCGTCAGCTAGTCACGCGTCAATTTTCATCTCTGATTGGTTGCCACTACTCAACTCTTGAATTTTATTGGTCAAAACATGCTTTGCCAATGCAACGATAATGCAAGTGACAATGAGCTTTTGACACTCAATCGAAATCGACTCTATGTACAAATCAACATCATTGCCTTTAGCTGTTATCCTATTTCTATCGGAATATGAAAAAGTACCTCAATTGATGTAAACGTCAATGAAGTATTATTTGCCAAGGACCAATGATCAGACTCAGTTGCGGCTATCTTTGTCCCAAGTCTTAGGAAAACTTTTATATTTTGGAAGTTGTACTATTGGAAAAGATCTACCCTTCCCATAGTTTGTTCTGGGACTGGCCATATTATCTGAATTTCTGCGTGTACCAAAAATATATATCCATATCTCCTCGGTGCTAAGTAACTTCCTCATAAATTAAACTAATTTATCCCACCCTCCTGCAAATAAGTGCTGCAGTGTAAGCTCCCAGTCAAAAGTCTATATTTGGTATATCCTTGCAACCAGCGCGCTCTTTTGCCTTCAAATCGAACTAACAATTACATATTTGTCTTCAGAGAGACCAGGCAATTATTGTAAAATTGAAACCAATAACTGTTCTAGGGTTTTCTACATCCTAGGTTGATAAAATACACTTTCCCTTATATAAAGCACTCGATAATATTGTAGATCAATGCTATAATAGATTTCAACTTATCTTTCAAAATGTTTAATCATATCAATATTTTAACTAGCTATAGCTTAAGCCATCAAAATTCTGCAAAGTTCATTGCAACTTTACTGTATTACAAAGTTCTTCTCTAGATAATCTCAATTAACCACTTCACAGCAATAATATAAACTGGTTATGGATAACCAATCAATAGAATTCACAAACGGAGTAACTGGAACGGTTTTGATTGACATGCATTATAAGGAAAATCTTTATATTAGCCATTAGATTTAGTTGTCAAGTGGAGGTTTTGGAAAGGATCTACCCGGCCTTATTATCTGAAATTTTGCGGTGTTATATCAAAGATATGTGTGTTTTCCGTATCACGCTACCTTGTCAGAAGGATCGCCTCGGGTGTTCTGCTATTTAGAGTGGACTGTCTTGAACTCTGTGTGTTAGCTCGGCGTTTGTTTCTCTCTTAGCTGAAATAGAGACATAGTTACTATTAAATAACCTAAATCGTAATAACATTACAAGTTTGTATCACGGATGATGATTAAACTGTAATGGGCTTTAGCTTACCTAGGAGTCTGGTGTATGTGCTTTGGGAACATCTCAACCGAAATGTGTTTCACGATAAGAAACGTGTGTTTTCTAGAAATGTTTTGGATCAGTGCATTCTAAAGACATCCTGTTTACTTTCACTGATCATTGGTCCTTGACAAATAATACTTGATTGACGTTTACAATAATTATTTTACAATTCATTTATTAATTGACAAAGTATAGGGGAATCTTTCATGACGTCATTGTTTACATTTTGCTTCATTAGCATACCTGCTTTAGTTTCTAACCGATCT
>JANVCJ010003350.1:0-14595 GCA_026413505.1 Epizoanthus ramosus | reverse complement strand
TTGAGTAAGTGGTAACACTAATGTAGTAACATAACAATGCATCGCATTTCGTAGAAAAAAAATTGTTTGCAAGACTGATGCCTGAAAAAAAAATTGTTTGTGTGCTTGTAACTGAACTAAAAAATTGTTTGTACCTGAAAATTTCTCATCCCCCCCCCTCCAGAAAAATAATGGTTCGTCCCTAAGGGATGTTCCAGGATTTCAACTACAAGATAGTGGTTAGGGTTAGGGTTAGGATTAAGGTTGAGGGTAGCGTTATTAGGGGCCTAACACTAGCCCTACTACTAACCATAATCCTAACCCTAACCCTAATCTTGTAGCTGAAATCCTGAAACGTCCCTTAGGTCGATGGAAACAAGTGCTAAACCGACTGAATCTGTCTATCTGACTGGGGAATCTGTCTGATTGATTGATTGATTGATTGATTGATTGATTGATTGTCTGGCAGAATGATTGATTGATGTCTCTATTGTAAGTACAGTTATACTTATAGATCAGTTGCGGCCGCCGCGCTAGTCGCCTAGTGGAACTGTCGTCGTTCAATTTCAAAGCTTTTGTAGTCTATAATGTTTTGTTTTTGTGAAAATCCAAGCCTGAAGCCAAAACATGCAGGTAATAAGCACTGTATTCGCTTTGCGGCTGCAAAAACCTGTAGTTATTATCAACTTGTCTAATTTATGTTTGCCTTATCTTCTCAGTTGTTTTCCCAAAGATAGTTTTATCTAACCTTTATCTTCAGATAGCACCTATAATTGTGTATAGGATTTTTGCGAATGCATTGGACATCGGTGAGTTCTCGGCTTGTCTGATTACAGACATCCAATTCACAAACATCCTAGACATTTTAATTTTATTTAAAGCTCAAAATCGAAAAGAAATCGCACAATTCCTTTCTTTTTCGACATTTTATACACAAAGGAAAAACCGCAAACCGAACAAATGGGACACCGCAATCTAAACCTAGCTCAAGAGTCGGAAGTTGCCGGCTGAGCTTCTTTCTTAACTAAAGCAACCTGTGCCAAATCGATGACATCATCATCAAAGATGGGCGCGGGCAGGCACGTCGTCGGGGAATCTAGCAATGTCGTGATTCTATCACGCGTTGAGTATGACATGTAGTAAAATGGCATATTGCTCATTATTAACCACAAATTCATCATCGACATCTTGAATGATAGCAAGTAATGGAATACGTTACCATGATAAGCGATACCAAAGCAACTTAGAGTCTGTGGAACTTAATACACACATCCACTCCCACGAAATGTCTTCCACGTCTTCCACCATCTGTGGTTGTGGTTGTTTATATAGGCAGTGTTTCCTCGGTTCCTCGCGGTTTCTACTATTATACCTGATTCTAAACTGTAACACTTGAACTAATAAAACCTGTTTATGCACGAATAACTTTATTAACTTAATAACTTAAGTAACCTGAGTTGCAGATGTTTCAAACCTTCGGCTTTAATAGACCAAATGATAACGGCAAATCAACATGGACGTCTGCAGCTGCTAGGCAGGCTAGAGGGACGTACATGTAAAGTACATACTTGAGAACAAAGAGACAGTTGGCTATAACGTTCGGCGTATTCAGTTATATCACAGTTTCCAGACATAAGCAGCTGTTTTGTCAGTATTGCTTTTATATTATTTAGAGGACGAAACTAAAGTGAGTGTCTCAGTGATCCTCGGACATAAACACTAAACAGTCTTTTTGCCGCATCTGTTAACCAATCAGAACGTGACTTACATCTACCCTATTTTGGAAATAAACTTCTGTCGTGTTACAATGCCACATCGCCCTTAAAACAATTTTTAAAAAGGGCGAGGTACCTGCGTTGTGTAATCCTCTGTATTTAGTCACTTTTAATATCTCGTGCGGCCCTGTGGATTCTGACCGCAAATAATTGTGACATAGTACGTATTATACTACTTACTAGTATGATCATACAGGATTATTATACACCAACAGTCGATCAGTCATCAATCGGCCACTGCAGCGTAGATCTCGGTTCCTCCTCCAAGAATCGTCGATGCACATCGCCTGCTAAACGTAGTTTTCCGCATATTTTTCGAGTGACGACAAGTAGCCTGTCTGGAAACTACGCAATACTATTTTAAAAACAATACACGTACGAGTGCTACTATAAAAAAATATATTGACTTAAAATGCTAGTACACGCAAAAGGTGTGGGCAATGTAGTGCTGAAATAGATGACAATTCAATAACTGATCATCTGTAGGATCGGATAGCTACATTACTGTGTGTGACACACACACACACACACACACATGTCCCAGCATACATACATACATACATACATACATAGTTTACATACATACATAACATGCAGAAACGCACGAACACACGAATAGTACACATTGATAATATAGATGTAGGCACGCACGCACTGGCCGATATTGTCGTTTGGCAGATCATTTCAGACCCTAACTTTCAAGCTCACCGTTTCGGATAGTTACTTATGCTGCTAGTTGCACAGTTTCAACTTTCTAAAAATGTACTGACACGCAGTGAACTACAGTTATCTATTTAAAAACCTGAAATTATTTTTAAAAAAAGTTGACTCTGATTAAAACTTTTAAAAACACGACAAAACTTTGAGGGAATTTAGGCGATTCAAGGCTGCGACTTAAAATCAAAATTTGTTGGAAATCGATAGCAACTTAACTTAAGGCAACTTTGTGCATCGTGAGTTTGGCTCCTATAGCTGAGTAGGTCTGTTCGTCCTGGTGAGTTCTTTAAAATTCTAAAAAGGTGTTAAAATTGTTTAAAATGATAATGATTTAATAGAGTTAAAAGTTGTTTAAATTCTTGTAAAATTTGTCCACTGACGGCATTCTGTTTTCTTTTTTCGCTGAGCGGCAGAGACGTCCGTGTTTTTTCAAAAAGTTTCAATCAGAATCAACGTTCTTAATAATTTCTGGTTTTTTAACAACCATTTTTAATATTACTTATTTGTTGTTATAAAAAATAACGTTCGCAGATTTCTTTGCACCTTAGTGTACTCCACTGCATGGGGATGATATGCCATCAACCAAAGGAAAACCAAAAACAACAATCAATTATTTTTTAAATTGTTTGTCTAGGTTATTTATTGTTTGTGTTTGACGAGAAGCGTGTCTACTTCAGTTGAGAATTTGCATGCATGTCACATCTTCTTCCTATCACAGTTCTATTTAATTTAATTTAAAATATCTTGTATTCCGTCAGTTTCGTCAATCTAATCCTTCCTTGACGCAATTGCAGATCTACACGTGTTTTTATAACATAATACGGGGATAAAATAGTGCATAATAATATTCTCGCGGCTACTAAACCTGCTATAATTTTAACAAGGTGCTTTGGCAAGCAAAATGTGTATTCATGTAGCGAGAATTGAACGGTAAATCTACCACAGGCGGTTACAAACCCGAGTGTATATCTTCTTCACCATTGGATAAATTGTTTGGGCTTTTGATTTATGTCAGCAGTTTGTCTACGCATAAAATGTACCAAAAATAATAACAATGCGTCGATTTTTTAAAACAACACGCAATTTTTGCTAATCCGCTATTGTAATTTCAGCTGTTTCGATCATTTGTTGTACAGACAGAATGAGTCGTTTGCTTCTTGACAGCCGTGGTGCGCAGCGCTGCTTTTATAAACAAGCAAGTACCAATCACTGAAAAAGTTGTGGACAGAAATGTGCATCCTCAATCTAATAATATCAGAGGAAATAAACTATTTTACGAGATATCCCATGCAACAAATTCACCTACATGTTTTTGCCGCTAATGTTATTCTGATTATTCTGTCATATTGGGGTTTATGTTAAGCCTATGTTTCAACCGATTTTAGAACACTTAATCTGATCGAGTCACGCGTCTAAATAAAATTTAAAACCTTTTTTTTCACTAATAGCAGTTGATAACATTTGCGTTCAAGTGGCAAAAAGGAGGACATTAATTATTAATCGAACTCATGGCTTAGTTTCCCAAGCTTTTTCTAAAAAAATTACCTGTGAGATGGGTATAATGCCCGCACCACCGCCTTGTGTCAGCTGTTCCGAAAAGTGATAAAAATGTTTTTTTTTATCAACACTTATGTGCTCAAGAGGTAATGCTAAAAATATATATTGTGAAGCAGATCTGCACAGCAATCTATGAAAGGCGTAAGACAACTATCAAATGATTATATGATTCCCTTGTAAATATAAATATAAACACAAATATCGATATCGGTCATAGAAGCCGCTCGTTTCGTGTGAAGGATTAAAGATATGAAACAGATCGCTTGTTGTGTGGAAACAAATTGGGCGAGGCAAGAATTCAGCATTCGAGTTCATTGATTTGGGATAAATTTCCTTTCACCTCGAATTTTCAAGAATATACTGTTATCTTTTGTTTTCGCCACACGCTTCAATTGTTGTCTTTAAAGCATGACAAGAATAATAATGGTTTGTTGGTTGCAACTGTCTATGAACAATAATTCACCTTGAAAACTCATAATACTGCCACCATAACAGTGTTTTCGGTGGCCCTATACAACCTATACCTTAACTGTTTTGTCTCAAGCTTTGCGAAAACGTAGGTTCGGTTTCAATGTGATTCGACTCCACAAAACCGCTGCCAAATTGAAAAGAAAATGTCACTGTCAGATCAAAATATCAATTTTTCAAAATGGAAGAAAAGCACCGAGGGTTTCTTTTCCAGATTATCGCGTATTGACAGAGTTTGCAAACTGTTGTCTACAAATCTTTCAAGTACTTTGTCGAGCTCATTCATGAAACGTTGCACTCTCAAAAGAACTCTTGTACTTGATCCATATTGCATATTGATGTATCATTGTAATCTTATCATAGGTCTGTCACACAATAAACGACAAACCCAAGCAAAGCTAAGCAAGCAGCTGTTTAAATTTGGCGTAATTATTTACTTGAATTAATAAGCTTGACTCTTCCTGAGAAAAGAGTTCCGTCTGCAGACATTACCCATCTTTATTAATTTGCTGCAGAAATACCATATAAAGACTCTAAGGAAGTTTCTAAGTAGAATAAAAAATGACCATCAAAGGTCTACAATGCAATATGATGGTTCAGTTGTTTGTTGTTTGAGATTAGCAAGTTTCTTTTTATTTACTCAACTGCGGGTCAGCGCGCTCGGGTAACCCACTGTGATCTGGTGAACCTGCTCTGAAGATCAGTTGAGACTTTCTTCAGTGGAACCCCAAAATACGATTTCCTAGTAAATAAAACTATCTTTTCGGAGCTAGATTATAAGTTTATGTTTCATGCGATTTACGGGGATTATATTTGTCGCACATTGAGTTACTTCCGGTGCAATATTGTGTTGAACAAGCGCATTGTCCCCAGGGAACAATTTTGTTCGGTCAAGTGTGATATCTATTTGCAACCAGTGGGTGAGACGGACGTTGACATATTCGTTGACCAATTTTATTTCGGATTTGAGGCGCAAGGAACAGTACTTTGACACAGAAAGGTAAACACAACATTCCTATATGTTCTTGTTATCAAATGTAGCGAAACTGTTGCGTGTTTTGAAGGGGAAATAATGGAGTGGGCTTACATATGCAGTTTGATCGAAATCGACTCCACTTAGCCGCGGGATAACACAAACATATAGTGATATACTACAAATGTCGTGGCAATTTATTCAGCTTTCTGTATTTACTCTCACCAATAGCGTTTAGCGAATATTTCGGATTAGCACATCATATGCGAAATCCATTTAGCGAATTTTTAGTGCTAAGAGAAAGACACGAGTGATCGACGAAAGAGGAAGTCAGTTGTTGCAAAACCTCAATTCGCAGAGCGAATGTGGTCGTACTATCGCTTTCAAATTACAGTTTTAGCATTGATGACTACCGTTTAAACATTTTTTTAACTTCTCAAATTTCTGGAATTGTTCATCTCAGTATTTTAGAGTGTATGATTTTGGAATCCGCTACATTGCTAAAACGAGTCGAGTTTTCAGGCAAGAATCACTCAGTTCGAACGCCAAATGAATGTTTAATTAAGAACAAGCGAGTATGTTTGTAATGTATTCAGTTGTCTATTTTGAATCACAAGCGTTTATCCCGTCTCAATGCTTTTGTAATTAGAGATAATTAGTTTAGGAGTGAGTCAGTGGAGCATGGAAAACGACTGGAAGGTATACGACTCGTTCTTGGATTCACAAGCTAAAGAGGGAAAACTCGGCTTTTGTCAAGCTGCGAACGTTAAGTTCTGGTCGGATAATACTCGAAGTAAATGTTGGTCAAATCACAATAGCTGATATTGCGGCCTGGACGTCAAACAGGGGCTCTTTATAAACTAAGCTATTTGATTAGAGTAATTCAACAGAGGCATAATAGACCCGTTCAAACGAACAAGCTTTTATTTGACGCATGAACGCGTAAATTTCAACTGAAACTGATACTTAGTATATTACTGGGCAGTAAAGTTAGTAGTTTTAGCGGTAAATAGCAGTGTTATTGCGGTTTGAGAGTACCCAAGTAAAATTTGACACCTTGATACCAACCGCAAACATTTGGCGACAGAAACCGGTGGTCTGCCTTGTCTCCGGTAGTCTCAACAGTGAACAAAACCGAGTTTATGGCAACAGAGAGTACGTCTCAAGTCGTTCTCAAGCAGGTAAGACTCATATAGTCTGGGTTATTTAGATTACACGGACACAGCGAATTTGATCTTATATCTCTAAATATGCGACCTTTAATTTGAAGCTGTTCCCGTGCAAGTATCCGATTTCTTTTTAGCCCATAGAAACGATGCTATCACACATTTATAGTCGCCAAGACTTTGTCGAAAGCGAAAACTTCAGTGCCAGACTTGCGTTAATAACAAGTGAGGCATTTCTGACTTTGATTTGAGCAGAAAGTTGACTTTTCTTAACTCTATAGCGCTAAGGGCAAGTTTCTGACGTATTCTCAGGAAATAACTCCCTCGAGTAGAGAGGTATCGACGAACTGTGGGGCGATATCTTCCGAGTATTGGACTGGAAAAACCATGGATCAAGTTATATCGGCACTTCACACTCTTTGACTGGCAAGCAGGACAGATATCGATAAAACGATACACCGCATTTTCATTTCAAGTCACACAAAAAACAAACATCTTGACGAAGAACAGGTTTCGGATCTCACCACCCGTACTTCTTGATAGGGAGAAGGGTCGTCGAGAAGAAATTCTTGTGTTTGGTAGTAAAACTAGTATTTGCGTGTTCCGCGCGCGATTGCCCCGTGTGTCACTGTTATCTCGAGCTTATAGTAACGCCAAGCATTTGTGTAACCCATTTATTTGTCTTAATTTTGAAACAGCACACAGTGTGTATCTAGTCCGAAATCGTTCAGCGTCCGTGCTTGAGGCAGGTTTACGAGGACCGGATCAATTTTAGAGAAACGAATTGATGATAACAAATGAAGATTTCGCTACAGCGGCTCGATATAAAATTCTTGGGGCGTACCTCCCACTGCGAGACGACGTTCATCTCATTCTTTATTTCAAATAGCAAAGAAAAAGCCTGAAACCTACCGACTGTGTAAATAGAAAACAAAGGTTATGTCCTGCAGAGGCCATGGTAAAGTCGGTTTTCGCATTTTAAAGATCTTCAGCCACGTTATCCATCTGGCCTGGCCTATATTTAATATTTCCCCTGGTAATTTCAATTCTAAAATTGTTGAAGGATCTAATTACATGTTTCCTGAGTTCATAACCTCATTGAACCCTTAAGCTGAATCGGCGTGCTGATTTGCAGCGTTGTATTGAGTGGTTTTGCCTTGTGAAAACAATACATATTGCTGCTTGTAGTTTTTTCAAGTTTTTGTGAACGAGATTCGGCCTCCAGAGACTTCACGATATGCGAAATTAGCAGATTTTGGAATCAAAAGCTGCAAACGAGGAGCGAAATGTAAATTTACTTTATGGAGACAATTGGTAGCCAGTCGATGATTTGAGGTGCTAAAATGTGATTGACAGAAGAAAAAGTGTTTACAAAACGAACAGTGATCGGCTGTCATCGCAGCGATTATAAGGCGTGCGTTATACAACAATTCCGAGGGCGGAGAACAGCGATATAACTTTCAATTGTTCTTGAGCTTTTGAATCGTGTATCCTGGAAAATGTGCTCAGAGATGCTTGAAATTCACTCTGAAGAACTGGTAGTGTTGTTGCAGGATTTGATGTGTTTGGAGATCGGATTAAATTCACCGAACTGTGGCCTGTTCGGCACGCTGTGTGACATATACTTAACTCTTCAATCAAAATACTATTGAGTTGAGCAGGTGTTATGTCATAGTTCAACGCTCTAAGCCAATCAAAACGCTGTAAATCTTCCTGCATGACACCCCATGCTGTTTTTGAACCAATCATGTTACACAAAAGACACATCTGTTCGCTTCGTGTTCATCTCCTGTAACAGCTCTCACGTCGTCGATCGTCTATGCTCATGAGCATATAAACATCAAGGATTTGTCATTGGAGCGTTTTTGGCGACCAAACTGAGTATTTTCGCAGTTAGCGGTAAGTATTTATGGCGAAGGCGCCCACGAAAACCCAGATTTGGCGGTTGACTTCCATTCGACATTTTGTTGAGTAAATGGACACAATCGCGGCTAGACCTCTGAACAGGCATGCAGACTTAGCTGCAAATGCACTTAGCAAAACTATTAGGACTTCATATTCACTATGATAAACGAAAATAATCGCTGTGATTGTCTGTAAGCTTCTGAACGCAGGGAAAACCTAACTTGCACCGTTGATTTGAACAAGAGATTTGTACTGTTGAAGTGCAATCATTCTTGAAACAATAATCTTTTGGGATCTTATGTTAATAATGTAGATTATATTTACAGCACATGTAATACCGAACCGAGCTATTAGGTTGAAATTTAGCTAAGGAAACACGGCAGAAGTGTTCAGTAGCAAACTTCAGTTGTTTGATCGGGGTTCCTTGCCGCGTGTTTATTGTTCGTTTCAAGACAGTGTTTCAAACAAGCCTTTTTGCGTGTTGTCCTCACGTCGAGCGACTGAAGTGAAGATATTGACACAAGAGACGTAAAAACTTCGTGACTAAAACGAAATCCGAGTCCCTCGAATTCTTTGCAAGCGAGTGTGAGCGAAATTTTCCATTCTTACTGATTTCTTGGAGGCAAATAGAATTCTATTTGAGGCAGATTCAAGGGTGGTATTTGAATAGCTCTCTCTTACTTTCCTAATCACCCCCAAACAAAAGATCTTACACCGTGACACGAAACGCTTATAAACTTTAAATTTAACAACAGCACGAAGCTTGTGACAACGGAATATAGAGATAACGTTTATATCAAGTCAGTTTCTACTCATAAATGTCATATTCTACAGCTTTGACTGGGAGATAGAATATGATTTATATTTTGCTTTTAATGTGGTTTCTTTTAAATGTCTTTTCAGCAAACAGTAGAGTTGTCCAAGCGCGACCAACAGAGGTCGACCCTATTTAGACGAACGACGACGGGTGTCTTGGTCGATCGCTCCAGTACCTCCTTGGAAAGGAGGCCTGTATGGCTAGTGAATGTTATAGAGTTCCTTACCAAGGTAAATTAATTCGACAGTTTCATAAATTTACTTTTTCCTGTGGATCTGGTGTTTTGTTCTTAAGAAGTTAATTGTCGGAATAAATTACGAATTACATTAGCTCCGAGGTGTTGAAAAGTGGCTTTACGGCTGAAGCGCTCAATTTTATCAGCAGGCATGTTATATGAGGTTTTATTCCCCTCTTGTCGTCAATGCAGGGAACATTTGTGGTCGAAAAGCCAGCAGAGGATATAATTAGTTGCAATAGAACAGACGTTGTTTGTAGGAAGTAAATACCCTAAACGGGTACCAACTTACGTCCTTTCGACCTACCGCTGCAACTGCATGTGACAAGAATAACAGAGCCGTCGAGTGGATAGCCGACCCATTAAAGGTCATTGTTTTGGAAATGAAAAGTTCCTCTGCCAGGAATTGTAACGGAATCAGAATGGAAAATGCTACTGACAACTTGAAGAACGTGGAAGTCGCAAGTTCAACGAACGGTTCGTCAGTTGAAGAGGAGAAACGTGGGGATGTGAACACTAGACCAAAGCGTCACTCCGGAAAACCAATAATTTCCCGGGATATTGGCGACAAGAAACAGATTGGAGCTGAACCATCAAAACTCACTTATACATCAGAGGATGGAATTCACTACGAACCGGGAGGTATGTTCAAAATTTAGTAGTTTTTTCATGCACGAATGCCTGTTCAATTTGAAGATTATTCATTGTTTGTCTTATTAAAATAATCACTTGTAATTAATACAAAACACGAAAGGTCGATTTTCACCAGATTTATCTCGGTAAAATTCCAATTTTATCGTTCCAAATGTTCTTAGGAAACATTAGGGGCAAAATGTGGTACTTGAAATTATATTTTGAGTTTGTTGTACTAACTTTTTGTCGTGTGTAAAGAACAATATACGTTGAGGCACACAATATGGGAGGTCGAGAGTAAATTCTAAATTTGCATGAGTACACAAAAGGGTTTTTGTTTATGGAATTACTGATTTAGTCCTCTTTAGTTTGAAAAGAGAATTGAAATTAAAAGAGAAAAACTACTGTTGTCACTGAATAAATAGGATAAGGAGACTGTCTGGCTAAACTTGCCGTTTTGCAACTATAATTTTGCTCGGTGGTCAAAATATCTGGCAGACTTTTAACGTCAAACAATCGATCGTGACATCTAAACAAACACTGCTGACGAGTGACGGATTCAGTTTTTCCTTTTTATTAGTCCCGCACTTTAAATAAATGGCTTTCTTGATCTATTTTCTTTATAGATTGTGTATACATTGACAGCCAGCGACCTGATGTACCCTTTTTTATCTGCTCCGTAAAGGAATTTCGAATGGTGAGTATTTCGAGCTGGTTTGATATTGAAAGTTTATATATTTATCTCAATTTGTGTGCTGGTGACGATAGCTGATATCTTTCAGTTGTATATTTCTTGCCACTCTAATTGTGTTGTCACTTTCGTTTCTTTGTTCGCGAATAAAATTACCATTAATACACCACACCGCTACAAATATCTCCAGACGTTGCAAATGCAAAAAAAAATTATTTATATATGATTCAATGTAGATAATTCGCAAAATTTCAAGTTTTGAGTGTGAATTAGTTTGTTTTCATTACCATCCGCTCATGCCTGTGGTCAATTTATCATATTCATATTAAGAATTGCATTGTCACTAGTTTTGACGCACATTGTCATTGATAAGCGCATTGGAGAATTCTTAATAATCCCAGATGATCAGCCTGTATTCACGCTTTTGGTTTTCTTGAAGCGTATTAAATTTACTTTAGTTTTATAATTTATATTATATTATATATATATTTCACCTGAGTATATTAGTTGTACTGTGTTTTGTTAGTGTTAGTAAATGTACATGGTGTTTTTGCATCAAGGTCATCATTTTAGCAAGGGTCTCTTTTAAGTGCAACTAGATTGAAAAGATTTTATCTGAGCTTATAGCATGTGGCTATAATTTGCGGTGTTTTGGTTGTTTGGGTAATTAAAGTCACCAAAAGAATGATGTTGTACAGATTAGAAAGGAGATAAGTTTTCCCTAGGCTTTCATTGTTTGAAGAAACTTCTCTGCTAGTGGTAAATTATTTATTTTTGTGGCGTCAAAAATATTTGTGGAACATTAAAAGTTGAAATTAAACATGGACAAAATGTAGTTTTTCTTGAGTTCTGATTGGGTCTTGTCAATAGTGTCATTTACTAAAGGAGGTTTGTTATGCTGCAAAATGACCATTTTATTATCTTATTTCACAAACATGTATCGTATTGTTTCTGCAACAGTACTCTCCTGAGGCAGGTGTTCAGATCTTAGGAAAATAGTCAGTTCTCAAGTTACATGCTGAATTAATTGATCAAGTTATATTTTTTGTATTTTGAATTCAGTTTAGGTATTTAATTTATTAAAATATCTTCATGTAAGTTCCTGTAAAGAGATCCCTTTATAAATTGTTGCTTGGCAATGTCGTAGAAGATCAAATACTAAAAATGTATTATGTCTTCCGTTTGCTTGTATTGTCTTGTTTTGTTATATATGAAATCAAACTAAGATAAATTGATTATTGTTGTGTGAAATATCTAAAATTATTCATATTACTCTACTGAAGCAAGTGTAAAATTCTAGCTTATTACAATAGTTTGATTTCAACAGATATGTCAACTGTTCGACATATACGTATTAAAATACTTACAATATTATATATAATAGATTATTTAATTTGTCAGTGCTACAAGAGTCACTCATTAGAATAATTAACCTTTTTCTTTTGGATAAATTAGAAGCAAGCTATAATAATATTATTCTGTATTCTCTTGTCAGGCATGATCAAATATGCAATTAAATTCAGTTGTTTGATATTTTAAATAAGGTGAAGTAATAAATTAAAAGGTGGAAGCCTGAAATTGTGAAAACTGGGTATTGTTTTAATTGGTCATAATTTTCTGCATTTTTACATGTTGTAAAAATAGGAAGTTAACATTGTTTTGAAACAAGTGTAAAGGTTGACTGGTACACATGATTTACCAATTATATACTTCCAGCTAATTCCATTTGAGTAGATTATAAATTTTATTTACTAGTTCTGTACCTTTAAGATATTAAAACATAGAACACAACATAAGATTTATGTATAGATACATGTATATAATTATCTTGCAATAATTAATAGCCAGTATATGCAATTAAATAGCAGAACTGCTATCGATCAGTAGTTTATGCCAGGGTTCTCTTGTTGTTTTTAAAATTATGATAATATTTATAGATTGAAATATTTGGTTATTTACGGTTGGATAGGCTGTTATCATTTACTTTAATAATATCAAGTAATTACACTGTGCAAATTAGAATTATTTATTTCATTTTTATATTTATATATATATATTATTACCAGATATTATTTGTGAAGGGTGGCCAGCTGGCCAGCGAGGTGGAGGGCAAAATGTGTTTTTACTTAAATTGTTAATATTTACACAAATTCTTTGTACAGAGCAAGAGAGATAGTTTAGCTGTGGCAGTGAGATGGTATTATCGCCCATCAGAGGTACCAGACTCCGTGTACCAACTGCTTCTACAAGACCGGAATCATGAAAATGGTAGGTAGTATGAACATATATGTGAACCGATTTAACCCTAGAAATATTAAGGTCTTGCAATACCTGCACTACTGTAGAAGTTCTTTCTTGATTATCATGTCTGGGGTCTTTTTTGGGGGGGTTCAAATGAATCACCTAATCAAAAAACAACTCTGCTTTTAGTCACTTCTTAAAAAATATCCTCTCAATTTCCTCTCCCAACTAAATAAAAATACAAAATGAAAAATTGACTCTTGGTAAAATAATTGAAATCCTAAAGTGATATTCGCAGCTATGGGCCTCAGATTAATAAATCATATAGTCTCCTACTTAATTGATCTAGAGCTGTGATTCTGTGGACATATTCCCATGGAAAGTGTGCAGTATGAATGCAATACCAAATTTACCATAAGATTACCTTTTTCTATAGTTATTTTCAGGTGGCCCTCATTCTGCTCTCATGCACCCCTCCTCAACTTCCTCACCCTCAAACCATTTTATTACAACAAGTATTTACTTAGATCTATATATGAGAAACAGATAACTGATCTTTTTCATTATTGAGTATATGTAGCTAGTCTGAATACCCAGAAATATTCAGTTCAACTGTTCGATTGGGAGTTTTCGCATTTCAGCTTCCATGGAATGCTCTTCCAAACATTCTGCTTTGGGGATTAGAATAGCTGAAATAATCCAATTTGTGAATTGTTTGTTGTTCAAATTTCAAACATTGCAGTTATATTTACTTAATGGCCCCCACTGCCATGATTGTGTTGTTGTTTTCAAAAAATCCACTGACTGAAGTCTGAAAGACCGGATGCTCTATCTATCTATACCTAATTATAGTACTTGCAATATTAATGCTGAGAATAATAATTTGCTCATCACAATATGCAGAAAAACCAGAATAGTTGTTCATTTGTAAAATACAAATCCAGTAGTATTCTTGAATAATATTCTGTAGTGTCTCAGTTTTCTAATACAGTCCTTTGTCTTGCAGGTTCACGAGACCATATTCTTGGAGATGAAGCAGTCAAAGAAAGAGAACTCTTTATATCTGATGCAACAGATGTTTACCCAGCAGTGGCATTAAAGTAAGTTGTAATTAGTACATAAATACTGTGGGAAAATCTAAACTTGTTTTCTGTACCAACGTATTCCTAAATAAGGTGCCTGTCACTGACCTGGAGACTACTTTTGAGGAACTGCTCATAATAATTACAATAATAATATTATTAATAATAATAATAATAATAATATCTGAACTAAGGTATGTAATGTGGGCTCAAATTCATGAATAGGGTGTGGAATGTCAACAACTAATGTTTGTCATAAACAAAGTTAGGGCAGTACCTCCCTACGCAACTTTAGGTTGAGTACCCACCACCCCTGGGCGTATAGTAAGGGTTGAGTACCCCCCACCCTGGGTGTC
>JANVCJ010003349.1:0-23241 GCA_026413505.1 Epizoanthus ramosus | reverse complement strand
CGCCCCCCACCCCCCACCCCCGCCCGCCCCCACTCCAAATCACCACCCCCACCCCGGGCGGGTGGGGTAAAATTCAAGAATAATTATTCACCATTTTGCTGACCCCCCCCCCCCCCCAAGCCATAATAAATTAAAGGCCCCTAACTGTAAGTAACAGATAAGCCAGATCCCTGAATGGATACTTACTTCAGTTAATAAATATTATTCTTGAAAACATGACCTACCCGAGTGTTCCATTGTGTTGTGGAGAAGGTGGAGGTGTTGTGAGAAGGTGGTGGTACGCATGAAAGGAAGGAGTCTTTCGGAGAGCTTGCAGCAAATTTGGTCGAAAGTCAGAATCTACACACCACAAAGAACCTTTACCAACATTCTTCAGGAGAGAAAACAAATAGTATAAATTAATAATTATAAAATGCACTAGATATATAACACACACTCTGAGTGGTTGAATGCCATTTACAATAACTCTACTTTTGAAAAGTAGAAATTAATTCGAAATGTTTATTATTTCTAAAATGGTACCTACCGGTACCTTAAATTAAGGTATAAGAAGTATATAGAAGAAGTTTACTTACCAAAAAACAACCACATAGTATTAAATAAATCTATATATAATTAACTATATGGTGAAATCCTAAGACAACAAAAGTTAATAAAACAGTGTTTTTACTGCAAGCTTTAAGATTCAAATTTCATTTCAGTTTGTATCAAGAACTGAAGACACAAAAAATCTATCAGTTCCCTTCCTTATTTAATCACAATGTATTTGTGAGAATTTCATGATTTATCAATAAAAGTTACTACAGATCAGATGTTCTATGTTTTTCTTCCCACAACCAATCACTTATTTTTATAAACTGACAGCATTAAGGCCAAGTTAGATGACGACAAACCAAGATTAATCTTGGCAGAAGTAACATCTTCCTCACCTGTCCTTTTTCCTTTTCAACTTTCTTGAAGCACTTGTTTAGTGACAAGTTATGTCTGACAGAGTTCTTCCAACCTAATTTTGCATCTCTATAGAATGGAAAATGCTCTACAATCCAATTGTAAATGTCCTTTACTGGTAATCTCTTGTTTGACGATTCCTCTATGGCCATAAAAATCAATGACGAAAAGGAATAAGGTGGCTTTGATGGACTTTTCTTCTTGTTTGACATCGAGTCTTGGCTACCATCGCCTGGTGAACCACCTGATAGACCGTCCTTAAGTGAAGAATCGCTCAAATCACCAATGCCATCAAGAGGTGGAGACATCGGAAGAGATGATGATGAAACATGTAGGCCTTTCAGAACATCACTCTTCTGAAGCCAGTTAAGGCTTGTTAAATCATCATCCGCTTTTTCAGTTCGAATAGCTCCAAAACAGCTGTTGCTCAAATTAACTTTTAAATCGTTTGATGGAACTTGTTCCGACCTAGGCCACAGGCTCCCTTGCAGAGTAATACCACCTGCAGACTTGCTCAGACATGGGTACGGCTTGAGCCTTTCAGGTTCTGGTTTTCGAACTGGTGGCATTGTCTTCCTACAACAAAAAGTAGTTGAAGTAAGCACTTGGATATCCATACCATCAAAACAGAGCGAGGCTGAAAATTATTTAAAGTGTTTAGTATTGAACAAGTTACCAGTGGGACCTGCAGCTCCCATCTGTTTCTCATTTTTCTATGCCACTGAAAATTATGAAAGCCGTACTCGATTTCCATGACAACATAAAGGGCTTCAAATACACCCTGTATTCAGTACTGAACTGCATTTTACACAAAAATGAGTTTGCTAATTCCTAATTTTATTGCCTTTATTTTGTTGTCCACAATAAGGTGAATATTTGAGGAAATTTTAAAACATACTGTTAATCCTCATCATCCTCCGGCCTCGACCGAGACTCCTCTCACAACATCCTGCCACACCTCTCTATCAGCCATAGCTACATGCAGGTCCTGAGCCGCTATTCCTGTATCCCTATTTATTAATTTGACCCCACCTTAATTTGTCAGAAATTTTAAGGTGGTGCCAAAACCTATTTGCAGAGTTATTTTTCAAAAATGTTGTACTTATTTACAAAATTTTAACACAATAATAATTGGAACTTGCAAAACCCATATATCTGTGTAAAATGCAATTGAATACTAGAGTGTATCTGAGGCCATGAACAGTTGTCATGGAAACCAAATTAGAATGAAAGTAGAAGAGCTGATAAGCTGAAATGCTGTTGTAAAATTGGCAGCAATATGCCATGACATTTGCCTAGACCTTTTCTAAAGTTCAGTGACATACTGTAGATAGATGAAACACAGATGGCAGCCATCTTATTATGCGACATGGTGCCCACATGTTGCCCTCAGCTATAAACTTGTTGTAACTTGTTGAATTCTTCCAACAAGCAAATATAAGTTGAAGGAGCTTCTTAGGAAGAATCACTCTTGTAGTTCTATCAATATTTTCACCTGAAAGTAACATGTCTTGTACTGCTGATTTGAAAATAATATTTACCATATATATGTTTACTCACTCTTTTAAAACTTCCATGACCAGGATATTAAATTACTGTTGTCATCTCTACTATGTAATGGAAAATGTTTCTAACCTGCAGGAAACCATTCGGAACATTGCTTGGTTCCTGGAATGTTACGAAGGCAATCTTAACCTTCAATTTGAAAAAATTAAGGTAGCATGCATGGCTAAATGTTTCATCAAATGCTCTGACCACACATGCAGTATGTGTTACTTGAGAAAAAAGTGTTTACTTTTCAGTGGAACTGGAGTTTGTATACTTCATATAAATAAAGCTCCCAAATTGCATACATTTGCTTAGTTACTCCTACGATGCAATTGATTGTCACTGAACATATGTCAAAACAAAAACATCTGCAATACCAATTATAAACTATTATAGTAATTTGAGAACATTTCTTCCATGAAGCACCATGTGGAGGCGCTGGCTTATAAAAATCTTGGGTGCACATATATACATGTATGTGCATTGTATGTATCAACATTTCCATGCAACATATATATTGCACTTGTGTTTTCCTTTTCAAACTATGCATGGATGCACTGTTTTGCACATTAGCTGTAGAAGTTCAATCATGTGCTACTGCTGAAATGTTTTGAGATTCTCGTAACGTTACCAGGCCTAGAAATTATCTTCTGCTCCATATCTTTCATGTTCTCATCACTAGCTAACTACAGAAATAATTTTTAGTGTTGAGCCAATATTATGCCAATACTTTATTTGTTGCTACAATTGCAAGGATTGTGCAGTGAGCACCAGATCATGACACAGTGTTCTTCCTTTGTGTTATTATTATTATTATTGATATTAAATAATAATAATAATAATAGATTGAAGCTTTTATATAAGATAAGGCAAGCAGTCATATACAATCTAACATTTTGAAACCCTCACTCTTAAAGCCAGTATCAGTTGGCTTTAGGTCCAAGAAGCCAATTTTAATTTACAACTGAAGTTTTAAAACTTATGGACTGCTTCAAGTCTCCAATTGTCTTATGCAATAACAAGCACCAAACACTTAAAATGTTCTTCAAAAGACTTTACACACACAAATGATTGTGCTAAGAGCTTGTACCAGGTGGTCCATATCTCAAATTATAAGAGTCTTTAGAATATCAATCAGGCAAACTGTTGAGCAGTCAGTCCAAGGCAATACATGCATGTTTAAGCAGAAGAAAGTTCCAGTTGCATAGAGAGTAACTTGCAAATTCATTTGGCTATTTTGGTATATAGTATTTTATGGTTGTAAAATGTTGTGAATTGAAAGTCAAAATCTCCATATCTCAAATGCTTTGAATTCAATATCTCATCATTTAAAATGACTCAAATGAATAAACTCTTATCTATGCATATTATGAAGCCAACAAAGGCAACATTAAATTTTGAGTCAATACATTACTCTTCTGTAAGACAAAGACTTTAGACTTCAATTTTCAGATCAACAGAATTACATCATTATCTATACCAGTTAAATCCATAACATGCATTCTGACAAAGAACAAGATAACACAGAATTGTGGTACACAGAAATTTTCAAACATAATTTATAGTAATCATATTATTTAAGATCAAGGACTAAAAACTCCTGCACATATATTATAATAGAATGTTCACTAAAACACCTCACGTTACAAAAGAAAATTATTCAGAAGTATAAATAATGAATGTTTTACCTGATTCTATAAATTACAGTCGTGAAAACCTTTTTTGTTTTTCACATATTCGCAATTCTGATCTCTGACAAATTCCATTCAAAATGATACCAACTTTGATCATTCTACCAGGCTTTATGTTTCCCTTGGAAACCACAACAGCTTGTTGGAAACCTAGCAACCTTACAAATTTGAATTAAATATTTCACATGCACACAAACCTGTTTTTATCCATTTTATAATACAAGTGAAACAACAAAGAGGATCTCTGAAAATATCACTGTTACAACAGTACTGCAAAAATAAGAAAAACACTACCAACAACAGTCTTGTTTAAAATATGTGGAACAAAGTGAAATGAATGTAGCTAACGCTGTTTTATTTCTTTGACCATTTCTCAAAGATTTATATTAAGATCTGTGGCTTTATGAAGTTGAACAAAAGCCCACCATCTGGCCAATTAAACTTATTTGATCACCATATGAAAATATTGAAACAAATGTTTAAAATTCTTAAAATACACTTAATTAATGATGAAAGTTGTGGAACAGAAAAGTGGTCTGTTTCTAATTCACAAGTGAAACATAAATAATCAAATTGTTTTGCTGTAGAAGTGTTAAAATATATCTTTTCATGTAAATATGAGAAAGTCCTCAAGTGGTAATGGGAAACGTAAACTCAAACACTGAGAGAAAATATAGTAATTCTGTTTTGCACCTGCTCCTACTGCTGTGGGGCACATTTAATGGAACTGATCAGGCACTCAACCCAGCAACTGCGTTCATATGCTGAACAGCGTATATTCACTTGCTATTCCCCCACAACACAAATCAATTAGCATTTTATAGTTGCGTAGTTACAGAAACAAAGATCTCACAATATTGCTTGTAAGCTCTTCCACATCATGCAAATTAAGGGGTTAGCAGGTTCAAATTGAGATTAGAAGATCTCTTTTCAAGATTTAAAGTTGATTTATGTGTATATGCATATGTCTCAAAGGAAGATCTTGCAGTATAAACCTTACCATATGTTACAAACACAATTTTTATCAACTGCCCAAAGCTTTTCCTACATTTATAATTTGCTAAAGTACAAACTTAAGACAAAGATAACTAATGAAGCATGTTTTATTCAAGACCGCCAACAAAACATGGCAACAAACGTCTTGTAAATAAATGTAAAGTAATGCATGCACCTTCCCGCCATAAATTTCAAATTAAGATAAAATATTTTCAGATATTTAAACTTATCAGATTCTACAAGTCAATAAAATAATATACAACAATTTAGAACTTATTTCTTGGAAACTACCTAAAATTTAAATTAAACAGTTTATCACTACAGTTGCAAAGTAAGAGCATCACATGTATAGTCCACATACATACAATACACAAGCTACTTCAAGTCCATATTTGGCAATTTTTCAAAACAAAATTTCTACATCAATATATATTTCCAAGGCTACTGAAATAGTTTAGGTCAAATATTACAGTGAAATTGCATGAAAATGGTCTTAGAAAAATGAAGCATTAATATCTGATCTATGTTATGCACTGTTACCATAGCAACCATACCCTGTTTCCCTGTTTAAGAAACCACAATAATATTTGAATAAAAAGTCTGAAAACAACTTCAAATAAACTAATTTTATTTTAGTAATATAATCAAAGGACAGAAGATAACAAGTCGTTTTGAGAAATAATCAAACAAAAATTGTCTACAGGAGCTTGTGCAACCTTATACAGACCTTCTGTCAACACAAAAATGGAGCAGTCTATAGCCTCAGATGTACAACTCTATACAACTATCATAACACATATCTTGACATAATTCAAGACTTGATGATGGATAAAAAGATAAAGGATTAAATATATAGCAGAATGATTGTAAATGTGTCAATAAATTCCAATCAATGTCTATTATTTTGTGTACCAACATTGGCATGCACTGCGAACAGAACAAAATACTTTCATAAATTATCAATTAGCAACATTCCTTCGCAAATAAATAAAATATTATTATTGTTTCTTGTAATTGTATTCCACTATTATAAATCTTCAATTTTCAAGATTGTTCAGTATTTTCAAACTGCATGAGATACCTAGCTCAAATTTATCATTTATGGCCACTGATGGTTGGAATTCCTTTACATCACTCCAATGATTTTTAAATCGCTGCACACACCAGCTAACATTAGCCCAATAAAATAATATTATTTTAGAGATCCAATTCTCCAATAATTTATTATCTTTTCAGAACAACAAACCTTAGTTTGAACAGAATGTGTTTCACAAAAAATATAATGGTAAAATGAATTAGCAATAAATAATGGCAAAACTGTTTGTCTTCTTTCAACAATATTATTTTATATTCAAAGCTGCACAGTAGATACATGCTATGTTTTTATGATTTTTGCCACACATTACTCTGTGCACCTGTATCATGAACTAAGATGGTTCATGCCATAATTAATATTTTATAATCTGGCTATTAAATGTTTTTTAGATAAGAAACTTGGCTTGTAAAAAGATGGAAATCAAGTGTAAGCAAACATTTTTATACAACCGACAACAAACTAGAATGCTTTTCTTTAATCCTCCCTATTTGATCATCAATATGATTATATCAAGTAATGATACAAGCTCTGTTTATATCAGTCTTAGAAATTTACATCTTTTGCCAAACTGGTACTTGTACAATGTTTTTGTTATTGTAACATGTTGCTCATATGGGGAACCTAACAGAAATGAAATGTAACTGTAATATTATTGTTACAAACAGGATAACATCTTGCTCTGGCCCAGCATGTGAACAAAAGATACCATGTATGTATGTATGTATATATATATATATATATATATATATTATACGGTATGAAGCACAGGAGCTTGAAAGCTATGGTACCAGTAAAATAATCCTTATTTATCTGACAGGAAATTCCCAACTATTGAAATGCAAATACAATGTAGGTACTATTATACTGTAAATATGTAGAAAATCAATGTCAGTGAAGGTATTCTCGTTTTATATCAAAATTATTGTTTGCAGTGTAACTTCTGCTTTTTCCAAGAAACTTTTTATTAAATTGAAAGTTAGTCAATGAAGTTTATTTTTAAAAGTTTTTTATTTCTGGCTGACAGCTTGAATGGCAATACACTGAGAGTGTCATTTTTATTTGTTTCAATCTATAAATATGCTTGAAAATAAAGGCCATGTCATAAATTTCTGATGAGAATGTTCTGGAAATTACAAGGAATGCCCTCAATAAACAATCTCTTTTGATTTATCACTATACATATGCCCATAGAAGGGGGGGGGCATTCAGGGACTTTGAACAACCCCCCTTCCCCCTAAACTTTTAAACGAGAAACTCTCTCAACCCAGCCCCACATCCACCCCCTCAAGGTAAAAATTGGCTCGCAGAAATCAAATTCCTCAAGGGATATTCCTCGATACAGGCCCAACATATGTGCATTTCTTCAGACATAACTTCTTGTCTTCAAAAGAAAGAAAAAAAATCCTGGCTACATCTGTGAAGCATCCACTTTTCAATACAACAAGAATTGAGAAGCAGAAGCAAAGAAAGCTACAGAGTCTGAATTTTACACACAGTAAAATGCTATGCAAATACTTCTGAATAGCAGTAATATATGCTTCAAGACATGTGCAGTCAGAACAAAGACTGGACAAGTGCCTGCTATGGAAACTGAAAAACAAATGTAAACAAGCATTCCAAATACTACTGTCGTGGAAATTTTAACTGTTCTGAATTTACAACAACCAAAATATCAACACCAGATCCACAAAATGTCTAGATATAACTGCCAAATCTGTCCTTGCCTTTAAATTGAAAACAGAAAAGTTGCATGGAAGTACATTGTCTCTAAGCAACCTTACAGACTCTCACAAGCAATGTCCACCTTTCCTAATATGAACGAATCAGCAATTGAAATGAGAATGCATTAAATTAACAATCAAAACAACCCCAAATACAGACAATAGGTAATACAACTATTGAACCTGTACTAGTGAAGGATTTTTCAGAGCAAAAATAATTAGCAGAAAATATTACTTCCAAGGGATGTAAACACTTTGACAAAACTGCTTCTTTGTCAAATTACACAAATATGAAAGTTGAAACCTTGCTTACAAGGACTATGTTGCAACACAAAGGGTGCATCTGGTTTCATGCAATTGGAAACATGCAACAACACAACCCAAGAACAGTTGATCAAAGACCTTTTTCCGTTTGTTTATAGAACAAACTGATTGGATGAAAAAAGTTTACAGTGAAAGTAACTGTGAACTTTTGAAAACGGATGTGAAACAAAAATGTTTAAATGGGCATTACACATATGATGTAATGGGACCATGTGTCTTGAATTACAAGAATTTGTGAGTCAGTCCAGCTATAGCTGGTAGCCGAATATTTAAAGGTACAAAAAAGAGAACTATTCCCAAGAGTAGAACCTTGTGTGTGTATTCCCAGTACTCAAATCATCAAATGCCCAAAGGATTAGCAATTCTCTAAGGAGATATACCCAGGCTTTGGGCTTGTATCTAATGACATTTAGGTGTTAAACATAAAAACAGACCACAGCCACTACATACATGTAAGCATGCAAACATAAATAGGACCACACGTACGTAAATATAACGCGCTGCTATGCACTGCCGGCGAATTGCTACAAATGTAGCCATTTTGAGTTCACATCTCTAGCAAGACATCAATCGACTTCGTGTTTCTTATGGAAAGATGGGATCCCTCAAAATCTATGTTACAAAACAGCTCTACAGGGTAGATCGGGTTACAAAAACAACTCTGAGAAGGATTATGTGCACTCCTTCTAAAAAAAAGCAATACCAGAGTACAAAACTAGCATGCTGTAGAACACAGTTGAATAGAAGGTCTACGCACCCTACATGAATCAACAACGACACACTTGAATCTTCGACCGAGACGTCGTGATTTACTACCGACTACGAAACGTGGTTCATGATTTATTTATCCATATTAAACTATTCTTTTAGTTTCTACAAAAGCCAAACTTCTTGTGACTCAACAACTGGATTAAAAGAGAATTCAGAAGTTAACTAGTCAGCGAAAAAATATATAGAACAACAGAAGGGAATTACAAATTTTACGAAGCAAAACGACCAAAATATTAGCATTCTCATATAGGCGATTAGGCAAGTCGGCTAACTATAAACTCTTCGAATTCCCCATGAGGTACGGCTAAATAATATATCGCAAATTTAATGAAAATACACAAGATCCTCATGTAATACTCCAGATATTGCCGGAACTGAAAACCTTTCAATTAGAATACATTTTACTTCGATCATTTCAACGTGGTCTTCGACATTTCTTTCAATTGTTCACACCACGTTCTCCTTCAAAGCACCCCTACCATTACAACGTCTCCTACACAATTGGAACACAATAGCTCGTTCGCACTATTCGAAATCGTTTAAAACTTAAAGTTTCATTTGCCCTGATGAAAGTTTTACAATGAAATATTGGCAGAATTCATGATAAAATCACTTCAATATTGCGCTAGAGTTGAAGTTGTTATGCCAACACGACTCAAGGCAAAAGGCCTTTTCCCCTCCGTTGACCGAAATGAAAAATATTAATTTATCTACGCCATTCATAAGCTGGGTTCATCTGGCATCGTGAATTGTTCAAAGCACATGTTCTGTATTTTGAAACATTGCCTGATGTCCTTCTTGACTGCTGAAATAATTCACAAATCATAATTCGCATCATTTCCTTGGCTAACTTCCGAAGAAGGACTAATATTGCTTTGCGATAACTATCGCGATACATGTCATTGGAAATTCGTCTAATTAGAAGAGAATAGCCGAGACTCCAGTAGTCCCCACTTGGGAATATTCCGTTGAAAAGTCAAGAATCACAGGGTGGATGACAAAAGTATTCCTGCTTTCCACAGCAAACAGATATAGGCCTGGTAAAATGAGAGAAATTGCATCACACGAATCGGTCACCATTCACAGAACGAACCACTTCTACACAACGTGGCCCATTGCGCCAAATAAGAACATCATGAAATACCATTTCTATCGTTCTTACCTTCAATATAATTCCACTGTTCTCTTTACGTTGCCATTTTTAGCATCACCCAAGATATTCGCAATCCAAAACTGTGCTGAAACGAGCGAAGAACAGGGTGCCGTTAATATGCAAAATATCACATGGGTAGTGCGTTTTGATCTGTTTTCGAAAGCACGGGTTCGCGAACGAATGACGACATCGCAAATGTGACTCAAATTTTAGCAGTTTTACCTTCGCTTGGAGCGAAACCAACACGTGTATTCCAAGACTTTGATCGTGAATGAATAGATTGTGCAAACTGAATCCAACCAGCAGCCAGTGCAACTCAATCACCCTAAGTACTTACAATTAGAAAGCAAATGCAAGAGAAGTGAAATAGTGCTTTCCTTTGAAAGAGGTACACCCACGCCACAGCGACGAGGCAACGTTCCCATGGCAACGTCAAGCCTTCCGAACTGCTGCTAGGGCTCAGACTCTCTCTTTAGCTTTCGACCAATCAGAGGAGCGGGTTTCAGCAGGTTGCGATGCAACAAGCGTCTTCCAGCAAATTTGGTTTTACCGCCAAAAATACTTGGCCAAAGATATTGGTCGCACATCCGTCGGTGATATGAGTCCAAGCACGATCAACAATATTTAAATCACGCTTGGGTTGAACGAATACTATTTTAAAAGTCAGTAGCTTTTTCAGTCTTTTTAGCACTGTGTTGACCCTTCGTTCAAGCAATCTTCGCCTTTTGGTTTTCATTGTGAAAAGAAAACAAACGGTTTCAGTTATAACTATATAAGTGATCGCGGGTTTTGAGCCTATAAAAATATAAACAACATTTGATGCAGGTAGTGTCACATAAGGGACAAAGCTAATTGGCCATTTGAATTGCCACACGCTGTTGCAAAAATTACATTTAGAATAGAAGATCCAGTACATAAAAACTAGCGATAAATTAAGACTGAAGTTCGTTTTCAACTTAATGGAAAAGCATTACTTGAAGGAAGCTTGATTGTTAGAGAACAAAACGAGTCGACTCCAGATCGCAAATACCGAGTTGAGAGCAACTGCTTCTTTTGATCTTTATTATTTCTACCCAATTATCAGATGTTTGTCATCTTCCCATATAATACTCTTTAATATTTATCACTACAGTCCGCGGCATTTTTTATAAAAGAGAACCGAAAGGTTCCCATAACAAGTTTTATTCCTTATCTTCCCCTGTATAAGCATGTGAAAGCCAATGAAAACTCAATAATATTTATCGCGATAATTTATCGTTCGTCTAAATACCATCTGGGTCCGTGAATTTGCGCTGTTGCGTTGAGTCGTCATGGAAGCTAGGCAGCTAATTTTAGTATTGAGACATTCTGGTGCCAAGTTTGGCTCATCAGTCAAAAGCCATCCAACTCTACAATTAAATAGTGAATGTTGTTTCGTAAAGCATTCAACCACTTGTGTTTTTATGTTTTACTCATGAATTATGAAACATTCAGTCGCCATTCATATAATCAGTAGGGTGCACAAAACAATTTTCAGAAGACTCTGTTTTCATGCCGACATATGGAAAGTCAAACAACGATGTGAAAATGTCTTACTCTTAGGACAGAATACAATTTTGACGTTTAACTGCCAATCTTTCACTTCAACAATTCCCGCCCTTTTGACATTACGAACATTTCGTTTTGGTTTCATGGAAAATGAAGTGTTTTCTAAAATTAGCAATTTTACATAACTCAGCATATACGAAATTTAAAAATACATTCTAAAACGTGATCACTGAATGTTCGAGTGCAGTTTTACATAGCTACACATAATTTAAAAATATGATTCTAAAAACTTGATCACCGAATACTTTGGTAAGCCAAGTAGTTACGTTTATGTCCGCCTCGTCGCCTCCAGATTTTCCTGTGACGTGGGAGAAAAGATGGAGAAAGGTGTTTGGGGCGTGATCAGCTAAGAACATTTTATGGTTAATTACCGAATAATCAAACAGCTTTCAGGGCTCACGAAGACTTATATTAAAATAATTCTACATAGGTTTCTTTGATTGGTTCTTGGTTTTTTTCTGTCATTCGTGATCACACAACCGAAAATATCACACTCGTTATGATATTGCTCGGAAAACCGGAAAAGAATTTAGATAATGCAATATGACGGATGAAACTTTTGTCATATTCGTCAGCCTTGTGGATGAATACATTTTGGTAAGATCACGATCAAACACCAAAAAAAAGTCCGATTCTAAAAGTTGATGATAAAAGTTAGTGCTGTTTCTTTTTCTTTATACCAAAGAGTAAGAAAATTCTTTAACATTCATCGGACTAAGTCGCGCGAATTCGTTCAACCCTGTTGCGTTACTCGAACAGAAATCGTGCTTTCAACCACATTTATGTCGTTTTCGATATTGGTTCCGACTTCATTTCAACAACAGCCGTCGAGTCAGCTCCGTTTGAGCAGGAATGGCACGATTCCATCGTCTCTACGCTACAGTTACGCTTAGAAAAATGAATTAAGAAGGAAACTGAGAACTCATAGCCACTCGTGCTTTTATAAACACAACTTAACCACTAGTCATAACCTTGGTCAATGTTGGTATGATGAACAGGCGGTCAAAATTCGCAGCGGTTAACTTTTCATTTTATAATTTCTGTAATTCCCTGGCATGACGCAGATCTTTCAATAACACTCAGCCGGCGTGTGTTTCTCTCACAATTTTAAGCTATTCAATTACTTCCAGAAGGATCTTCTTTTGCAAACAGTTTCTTGGAGTTATCGTTGTAAGAATCACAGTTTAGTACAAGAAACAACACTACAACGCAAAGTTTCAGGAATATTGGTAACTCCTAAACACAAAATTATGTTCGGTTATCACAAATAAATGTCTAAAAAGATTAAACCATTCGATAAACTTATCATATTTATCTTCTAATTACAAGATTATTTGCATGTACTTAGAAGATTTCCCACTGGGTGAGTGACTAACTCCCAGCTGCTTTGAACTAGCAGTTTCAATGCATAGTTTTGCTCGCTCAGACGGGCCTTAGAAATTTATTGTTCTGTTCTTTCTTTTATAGACAACGCTATCACTTTCTATTCGACCTATTGGAATTAGTCTAACTGACGCAGTTTCAAAGTATTCTGAACGATGTTTGCTAGGTGAATTCAATGAAATAATATAAAACGAAAATACAAACAGTACTGAATGACCTAAGAAGAGTAGACTAAATAATTGAACAAGTAAAAATCATGAGTGTTCGAGAAGTCCATATTCCGTTAAAAATGGCGCAAAACAAAAAGAACAAAATAGTATGGCAATATATGTTTTCTTTCCGAGTATGTTACATGTTCGGTCAACTGTATCTCAAAAATGCCGGCGGGCTGAATCTTGATAAACATAGGATTTGACATTAACATTTTTTCATACTAAAACATTGCTAGGAACAAAAACCCTCGTTTTCTAAATCGCCAGCTTTGATCGCAAACTAAAGACCGAGAAGACACAGAAGAGGAATGTAAGAGAGGATATTTTGATCAAAATGTTATTTTGAGCAGCAAACAGCTTGATCGAACCTTCGTTCTAAGAAAATATAAGAACCAAGTCTTCTCTTCTGCATACATATCTTTCCTGAACATGTTTTCCATAACGGTCATATTCATAATCTTAACATGTTTGGTAAAGTAAAAGAATGTAAATAAAATCTTATTTCGAAAAAGACGTTGGTTTTAGCCTTGGCAACGTAAAGTTGATTTTTTGTTTTGTCAACAAGCGCAGTTTGTTCGTTCTCAAGTACATGACGCTCACTTCACTCCGTGGAAGCACTTACTTTCAATGCACTAAATGAAACAGCCACGGTGTTCTCCGCTATGTCAGTTGTTGTTAATTTAGATCATCATCGTGCTTTGCTTGTGTTTCTGTTTCCGTCTAAAGAGATATGAGGTGCTTATGTCGTAAGAACTGAACTAGAAATTCACGTTCTGCCTTGAGAGAACTCGCAACTCAGTTCTGTCCCTCGACTATTTCAGCGCTTCATCACATATGCTAAGCTAGTATACGGATCTTAAGTGGGCTGCTACCGATCACCAAGACAACAGAATTCAGATATATTTGAGCTGGCTATAACGCAATGTTAGTTGCTGTCTGTGGCATCATCTTGTCGCCCAGGAACGCGTTGCATCATGGCCCCCAGTCGAATTTGATAACAGGTTTGTTTTCGATACAGCTCTGATACAATAATAAATGTAGTGATTGACCACAAAATGTATGTAAAGCATTTTATAAAAGCTATGGTAGAGATAAGTATTCATTAACAGAAGAGACGTATCTATTTAAACCAATATATAGTGGCAGCATATTAATATGTTGATATATAGGAACAGAACACAAACCTCGTAATTAACAAGACCTGTTTTGAGGTTTATTTCAATATCATTTCCACATAAAACTGAGCAGAAAAAGGAAGCAGCTACATCAATCCTTCAGGCGCTTTAGTAACTGGGCGGGTCAACATGGGAAGCAGAGGAAACGTTCGCGTGTCCATGACAGATACATAGACGCTTTCTATGCATGAGTATAACAATGCGAAGGAAGTCCAAATCACGAAAATGCAAATGAGAAAATGACTGATTTGGGAATCGCTTGAGTAGTTTTGATGACGTTTAGATAAGACTCGAGTTAGTTGATGGTAGACCAATTTTGCATGGTTAGTCAACAAACACTAGAGTCAGCTAGAGGCTCGTTTTTGTTAGGCAACAATATCACATGAGTAATAAGTAAGTTAACGCATAAAGAATGAAGTTTCGTGTTTTGTACCATTTATAAGAACAAAAGGAAACATACAGGTCACGTTATTTAGTGGCTCTGCGCATCAAACTTTTATTGATATCTTGCCAAGCAGGCCAGTACAACCCAAATCACTATGCGCATGTGCGGTTAACTTAATATGGGAAAGCAAACATATTTTTAACAATATATTAGAGGATGATGACAAGGAACTAGTTTACCCAAATTCAGCTATGCTCAGTCAACTGGGAGGCCACAGTAAGCTCGTTCGGTCAAAAAGGAAGAAAGCCTAAACGGCAACGGCGAGAAACCTAACGAAATGTAATCACTGATATAGTTGATAACAAAACAATATTCCAGGAGAAAATGAGGAAGTTTCTGGGTCCGCAAAGTTTGTAGTTTGCCTCAGTAAAGTTTTCGGTCAGGCTGCTGCCTTGCATGGGGACATTGTCAACAAATGAAACTTGAATTACATGTAATTGCATGATAAAACGGTCGTGGATTTGTGGCAAATACTGAATTCTAACCTTATGAGGTATTACTCAGTATAACTATAACTAGTATGCTCATAGTGAATAGAATGCATATATAGCAATGACACCCGACGGGGTTTAATATATTGTTCCATACATGAAAATCTATACCAATACTCAAAGCTATCCGGATAATTAATCATATCAAAGAAGTGTTCTGTAGTTCTATTCCTGTAAACCATTCTTTTGTGCTTATATAATATTTATAAGACATTTTCTGTCAGAAAAACTTGTTATTTATATATATGACTCTAAGGTGTGCTTTTCCGCCATCCGCCAATAATTTATTGTGCCTTGCTACCAAAAGTCCTGTTATACCATACCCTGAATTTTCCATGCAATTTGTTTTGCATGCAGTTGGACGCTATTAAAATTTGAATGTAATCATCCTGGCTGGAGTTTCTGAATTTCTATGCTGGCGTAATGACTATCAACATTTTTAAAATTACAAACACATACGAGGGTTTCTACCTACATCCAATGACTGTCAAGCTCGCACATACACACATACACACACACATACACACATACACACATGCGCGCGCACGCATACGCACACACACATATGCACACACGCACACGCACACGCACACACACACATACATACACACACATGCGCGCGCACGCACACACACATACATACAAACACACATGCGCGAGCACACACACACATACACATACACATACACATACACATACACCTACACATACACATACACATACACATACACATACACATACACATACACATACACGTACATACATACATAATGACAGATAGATGATAATGAAGAACACATACTGCATAGGTTCCATGTAAAATATACCGATTAGATAAAAGTGTTTCAAAGGATGTAAACTTGCATAATTGGCCGACAGTAGTTCATAAAATAAGCTTCAATCAATCAATTAATTAATTAATCAATCCATCCATTATTGATTGAAGAGAGCTGAAGAGAGTCGTCACTGATGAAGTTGTGCCTACTGACCTGCAGGGCTGAGTTCAGAAAGTATGACCGTTCACAAATGCACCTAGCACAGTAGCGAAAAGATCTAGCTACGGCACCAGGACTAGAACTATAGTAGTACTCAATTTAAGAATCTAGTCTATTATTACAATGCTTGGCCGTGTGCTTATTAATTTCGGATCATTTGCAAAATGTTGAGGAGAACGAGTAGCCTCGGCGGTGATACATGCGCGGATGTTTGCTTAGAGTTACAGGAAGTCCCATCTCATGCACGGCTTCAAAACGTGGGGTGACTCCAGTCAAATTTGTTCTTTCCGGTAACTATACGCCCAGCGAAATCAGTCTGGACACATTGCAAGAACATTGTAGAACTCAGTTATTCTTTAATTAGTGCTGTTTCCGAGGCCCATACTTATGGCGTCTAATAGAACTTTCTGAGAACTTCCTGATCATTACAACAACCTTTTTTATTAAGCCGGTAGCCTGTGAACAGGCTCTCTCGGCTGGGGAAAGAGGGAAAATAAAGGAGAACTCTCCGCTTAATTTGGTATAAAGTTGCAGCCTTTTAAAACAAGACAAGATCGGTTGCACGTAATTAAAAAACATTGGCCAAGTATGACATCGAGGGCCTTTACAATTCTTAAGGGAGTTATGTTATCTTTGTACCCGTTTGTATATGTACCATTCGTCAATTACCCCAAGTGTAAAGTAATTGCTATATGAAATACTTAGAACATGGAAAGAGACTTTCACACCATTTTATCAGGACAGACCACCAACTAACCAACCAAAATGCATGCACAAAATGCTAATCCAGTTATATGGCACTTACAAGGTAAGTGCAACAAATATGAGTTTTAAAACAGGTGAACTGGAAAACAAGCTGAGCGGCAGAAAAATATCCGAAGAAAAAACTACATCAGAATTCTTTGTTTACTTCCGTCGTTGGTGTTGTAAAAACAGTTAGTGATACAATCTATCACAGCCAAGTCACGTTGCCATATACATCAGTAATGAACTGCGTAAAATTCTGACAAACACATCAAATGAATTTTAGAACAAAATCATAATCTCGGTAATTTAATCGGATGCCTATAAGGCTATATTAAATCCATCCTGTTTTTTCTGATTCGTGTCGAAATTTCCCATGTATAAACTAAATAAAGAGCTAGTCCAATGTTATGGAACCACATCCTCCTAAATTGGCGAAAATATACTCAGTCCATTAAAGAGTTTTTCAAGGTAATTGGATTTACGGTCGATTATTCAAAAAAAAGAAGCCCTGGCCTGAGAGCTAGACAGGTTATGTTTATAATATGTTTTCATAGATGTCTTCATGGTACTTGCGTATGGTATCAGTGATACAATGAACGTTTGTCTAGCCACTGAACCGTTGTGTACATTTTCAAAACGTTTTATTATACCATGACAGTATGTCAGTTAATTACCGGATGAAAGTGAGCCTCGAGACTCTTATCCGGCCGCAAAATGTTTATCTGAAACTAAATGAACATGCGCACGGATGAAGAACAGAAACAGTCTGGTACTAATTCAGTCTTTTCAAGAACATATACCGTGGGTGCTTTTTTACGTTCGTTCAAGTTACGGAGAGCTGAAAATGGACGGCTCTACGTTGTACAATATGTTGGTTTCCAAAGCAGGGATATTCTGTTCTACCGAGTACTCCGTCACTAGCTAAATATTCCCATAAGATGGGCGTGAATGGTGAAACTAAAATAATTGTTCCGTGTGGTTTTTAGGCGTGAATAGTTCAAACTTAAACGATTCTTCCGTGTGGTCATGGTTCTTGATAACCGTCATTTTATATTCCTGCCCCTACATGAAAAAGTTTAATGAGACTGTAAGAATTATCATGTCCTGATTCTGATTGTTATTAATTACTACAAGTTGGAACAGAGACTAAGTTCGACAGTTGAATATGATAGATTAATTTCCCAATATTTTTGACAAAAGGTCTTTGTCCGAAATCAAACATTCCTTAAACATGAATTCATGGCTCAAAACCTAGCGTCTTATACCCAGTAATCGGTCATGCAGGAACAGCATAACTAGGGACGTTTTTCATTTTTACTATCTGTTTTTCCAGAGAACGTTTTACTGCTCATAGTTCTGTTTAGGTTTCTTCAGTTTGTTTCTTGTACAAACTGCGATCTTCAGCCAGGTTCTTAACGACTTAAAACATTTGTATTCTGTTCAGTATTTGGTATAGTCATAACTGATAATTTCTTGTTTTGAATCTGTTCTCCGCGCTAACCCAGTACACTCCTAGCTTGTTATAAGAACCGAGATCCAATTTTGAAGTTGAAGCTGGTCCGAGACCGTGTGATTTGAGTCTGAACGAGTCGACGTCATTGTATAAGAGCAAGCTAGCTGTTTTGAATTACATCAGACGAAATTCCCTAAAACAAATTTACTCTACCGATACCAAACATGTCAACAATACTTCCGCGTGGCTAAAAATATTTTTTGCAGTTGAATTTTAGGATGCCCTTTTCACTGAACTGTTCTGTTAAGAAGACAAAGCGAATACAATAACTAGAAACTAGTAGTATTTGAAGAACATCGATTATGTATCTCTCTTTTCCAAATTCAAATGGAGAACAATGTTCTTAACCACATTCTTAAAGTTTCGGCCTTTCCCAGCCACATCGTCCTCACAGAAGGGGGTTCTTTCAAAACACGAGTGCACTGAATTGCATTGCAATTTGGTGTTCAAGAAATTTGATCATTTCTATCTTTATACAACAACGGATTTGACCTGAGTACTGACTGCGTTATCTTGATGCGCAATAATCCCGAATAATCCACACTGGTTGTGTAATCCGTTTGAAAATGATAAATATAGAATTCGGATTAGAACGAACTGGCAAGTGAGGGGGATATCAGACAAAACACACAACTCTGTCTGTGGACACATTATTGAGAGCATATACAGCTTGGAAGGCTGGTAATTTTTGTTTTCTACTGATGTAAAACAAATTCAAATGTTCAGTTGCGGTGGGATGAAACACAGCTCAAATATCAAGGCGCTAGTCCGAAATCTGGTGCTGGCGCACATTTTAAGTGGTTTTGTCTAGCGGCAAATACATTGTGGTCGCTTAGTCTAGCACTGCAGTCTTTGATCCAAATCATTTCGATTTAAGGAATAGATTTACACTGAAAGGCAAATTATCATTGACACAAATCACGAAATGATATCTTTAGGTATTGTAATAGCAATATCCGGAATCAGTTCATTCAACTGCAGCTGGTAGGACTGGTAGTATTATACCGCCATATATATGCCAAATGAGTTTTGAATCATAGTTGATAACTCTACACGAATCTAGTCCTAGAATATAGCCTAGACGGCTAGAGCAGTTAACATAATGTTTGAGTGCAGATCGCGCGATAAAAGCAGACATTTGCCCGTGTTACTGCGGTTGTGTTCAGAATGATTTTACGGGGGGGCTGTACACCCACATATAACCTATACGGGGACATGTCGCCCTTCACGATGTACTTTTTAGACCTTCTTCAGTTCTTGTCATAATCAGGGACGTTTGGGGAAAATTGTCATCAACAGGGTATATAAAAGTTGCACTTTTTAGCAAACTAAAGCGTGTCATTTGGGCTCAAATTATGAACAGGACGTGGAATTTTAACGAATCGTTGTCTTAACAAAAGTTAAACAGCACTGTAACATAACACCATGCACTGCACGATCGATCAGCATGCAGTAAAAGCCCTTAGCATCAACAACAACAACAACGTATTTTATTTATACTCATTAATTTTACATTGCTTCGGGCTTCACTTTTGCTGCTAGTGAAGTGGCCAATGCCTACGTCTATGGTATGTAACAACGCGACGTCATTTTGATGCTCGAGAATCCGGGGAAACGTCGTTTCCTTGCTACGGACTTTCTTATTTCTTTGCCTTACGACTTGTATATACGATGTATATAGATATATATAGATACGAGTGTGGTGTTGTATAGTCCGCTATAGATTTCTCGATCAGCTGTGTACAAGAGGATACATACACAAATAGAATATCACTCGGTATTTTTAATTTTATAAAGGAATGTGTATCAAAATTGGGAATGCCGAGTAACGCCTACTGTAATAATGCGACTCAAAATTGCAGGAATGCATCTCGAAAATGCGAGTGAAAGAAACAATTTCTAAAGATTTGAAAAAAATTCTGTGTAATTTAATTAACTGATTGAATACTTTCTGTATTATAGTAATACCAGAATACCTCAGTTTCTAAAACTGTGAAGCCTCTAATAGTCTCGAAACCACAACAAAGGATGAATCACATATGTACATCTCAAACGTAGTCTGGTAAACACGATACATTGCTATACATATAACGGCTACACATATAAAACTTTATAATCAAACTTATCATAGGATATACAATATAATAATAATAATAATAATAATAATAATAATAATAATAATAATAATAATAATAATGACTTTATTACATTATATCCACCTAGTGGCTCTTCGCCTGTAATTTCTAAAATCTACAATATACAATATCGGATATATCGAGATTTTAAATCAGAAATATGATTATGAATATTACTGTTGGAACGGGTTTGCACTAAGAAATTGTACCAACCCGTTCAATATTTAAAATCGCTCCAGAATTCGATATAAACCATTCATTTTATTATTTCTGTGAACATAAAACGGCCAAGGCCGGGCTAAAGATTAAAGGACTGAAGAAGTTGCCACTGCCCAAGTCTAATATTTCTCTAATGAGCGTTAGCAATATGTCTATTAAAACAACGAATATAATAAATCGTTCATTCTACCATCAACATTCAATCAATTACCTGCAGCGAAACTACTGTGCCAGTAGTTAATTGTTTCTCCAAGCCAAGGGAAGGCACAAGAATGTTGGGTTTAAATTTTATTTGCCTGGAGGGGTTGATCACGCTCCTGACATCTAGCTAAACTCTCTCCTGGAGAGCGGCCGGGGTCGCATACAAAATATGCGAATGAATACGTACATCAGACGAAGAAACCGCAATTTTTATTCCAGTTTATTCGGACATCGATGAACTAACCATGATAATATTTCTGCTGGAAGTGGAAGGAAATGTTTGGTTACCTTCCTAATTTAAAATGCCATGCGAGTAGTTCCAAACATACATATAAACCTGTTCAATGATAAACTCAACTCCTCACAAAGTAAGAAAAGTGCGTAATGACTTGACGCGTTTATATCGGAGGTTGTTTCTCGACTGACTTGCTTTCTCAGCCTCCCCATTAATCGTGGGAACAATGTTCAGTTACAGTTCTCAGACTAGTTGCGTCTTCCCGTTTAGCTGAGCTGTGACGCACCAGGTTTAGTTATCAATTCATGTCAGCTGTAGCGAACCCGGCGCGTGTTAAAAGCCCCGCATGCACTCAGAAACACGAAGACATAAATTCATTCAGCAATCTTATCACAAGTATTTAGATACAATGATTATAAAAGTCAATGATTTAGACCATACTGTTGCAATTATAGAGTGCGCAAGAAAAAAACTAATGGAATTTGATACGAAGTGCAGTGTCAACTGAAAAAGTCTGTTCAGCCTTTAATTTTATGATTCATTATTGAATAAATATATGTCCAATATATTGCTTTTAAATATTGCTATGTAAATATCGACCACAAAAAAATGGTGCACAATCATGCAACTTTTCAAGGGTTAGGCTAAAAGCAGTTAACTCTTGTCAGAAATGGCCTCTCTGAATTACATGTCTGCCTCCTGTGAGCGACCATTCTCGAAGACCCAAGGGCATAAAGTCCGTCGGGGCGAGAGATAATTCGGAGCGGTCGGAAATAAATGACAAGCGCCAATTCGATTGCCAAACCAGCAAACGAGCAGTTAATCTGTTTCTTGTAAATTCTCAATCTCTTCAGTGAATGAAGCTTTACAAATTGTGTGTTTCCGGTCTACAAAATCACCATGATTAGCCGATTATAGCAATGGCACCGTTTAGTAAAATTCAAACTCTACTTTGAAAAAAGAAAAGGGATTTAAATTTGCGGCTGATCTATTCAGAAAGGAGATAAAGTTGCGCTGAGATGCGATGCCTTGGCAATTCACCACAAAGTGCTCGATTGCGTCAGTTTAAGCCGTTTTGTCGTGGGTCGACTTTGAGTGCCATCCTGGCCGGAAAGATTCCCACTTCGTGGTTTGTAGGCGTGCAGAGAGTTGGAGACGGCGATAACAGATTTTTTTTCTGTGGCTTTGTACTTCCTTCCGTGATGACGGAACTACGTTGTTGCTTGTCGAGCGATTTTCAATTTGTACATCTTGTGACTCGAATGTTATCCTACCTAGCGGAAGAAGATGAGTTGGGGGCGCGTCGACAGGAAAGGCTTTGGCACTTGCATGTTTCCTTTGCGGTAAGATCATTTCATGGCATAGTTTTGGTGCCAGCTCATCGCGCTGGAAATAGAAACGAAGGGTAGAATATTCGATATTAAGATTTGGTGGACGATTTGAGTTAGTGCTGGGCGGAGAAAGTCACAAAAATTGTACAAAATACTTGCACTAACCAAAACACAATAATAGAATATTTGCACGACACAACGATATAAACAAAAAGAGAAAGAGAGGTAAAAGTGATTGCTGACCAAGATTGTTACAAAATGTGCAACAAAATCTTTCTTCCACCTCTCGCCTCCCCCCACCCCCCACCACCACCACCCTGCGAT
>JANVCJ010003128.1:0-14599 GCA_026413505.1 Epizoanthus ramosus | reverse complement strand
CTATAGTCACTTTATTTCAGTATTTCCAGAGATATTGCCACGAATGTAAATTCTCATACAAAGTCTTATATTTCTGACCATAGCCATAGGCATACTATCCATAACTATTCAAACACACGTATAGCCTGGGTTTCCTGTGGTCTATTTTAAACTAATCAGCGGAGCAAATTAATTATTAACATGCTAAGTACTCACAACAACACGTAGCGTACACGACATTTGTCCAGCTACTGCATTATGTAATCATTTGGGTAGCGGGGCCCTATTCTCTTGTGTTCCTCGCAGGCATTCTTTCGGCTCGTCACGAAATGTCCGAAATGCTTTGCGTAACGAGCCGAAAGAACGGCTAGGAGGGAAGCAATTCTGTGGTAGGCGATATCCAAATCAGAATAAAAACATCAGGCGCAGGGATTGTGGAAACCCTGTATTTTGCAATTTATAATTTCCCTTGTATGAAAAAATAGTAATATTAATAGATTATACCTTAGTAAATTTCCGAAAATGGATGAAGTAACGGCATTTTAGCAAAAAATAAAGCGAAACTGTTATAAAAATATGTCGTTCTAGGAATGGGCATAACACATTTTCATTGTTGTTGCTGCCTGGAATCTGTTTTATGTTTAAGAAATCAACTTCTTTTGAAAGAGCTTTACGGTACGTACTGGGAATCTGCCAGCAGATACAAATTATCCTTCGCAGTCAGTGAGAAATGTGTTAAGGCAAATTAGCGCGTGCTGGTGAGCTGGCTAGAGGTCGCTATACAGCAAACGAAAAACACTAAAATGCATGGGAGGGTATTTTTAGTTTTAACTTTTAAAAAAGTTAAACTTAAAAGTTCAACATTTCGCTACGTCTCCCGGCAAACGGAAAAATGGGAAAAGGGAACAAAAATCTATCGTGCTGGCGTTTAATTTGACTGTAACTAAAACAGTTTTTTTTAATGTGTGACCATTGGGAAACATCAAACGAGGAGCTTCAACTCCTTAATAGAGGATGTAGTGGTGTAAAGTGTGAAGACGCACCTCCTCGAGTAGAAAATGAGAGACACCGAACTAAACAGCAAATGTTTTATAAAACCATTAACCCCCTGCCGTTGGAGTTTAAACATTTACGCAGTGCTTAAACTCTCCAATATTGTCTTGTTTTTGCACAGTCATTAATTTTGCAGCAGCCATGCTCAATTCATTTGAATAACCAAAGCAGATAAATAAATAATCATATCACTTGTGTGCTAAGCAAATATATAGAAAGGAGTTCGAGCGACACTTGGTTAGAGTCGGATGACACTGCCGCAATGTCAACGTACATGTTTATCGCGGCGTTCGCCGTGGCGACATGGAGATTTTCCGAGGGTAAGTTACTCAACAAATTACAAAAAGTATCACAGCTTTGTTTTACTATTGACGAATTATCGTCAAAACTCTTCTAAAGAGAGATTGTTTTCATTATGTAGGCATAACGTATAATTTTGGCAGTACTTTTTGAAGATATCGAATTTATTGTGTCAAGTTCAAGAATAGTTTTTTTTCATAACAGAAACTAAGCGAGTCGACTCGACTGAGCACTCAAATCAAACTCTGTGTGTTTCTGTTGGCTTCTTTAAAACCTGATTACACTACTGATAATATCGATATAAGTATGATGGAATACTTAATGTTTTCACTCAAGATGCAAACTGTAAACATTACCGCAGCGGGAGCTTGAACGCCGGTTACACAAATTTGCACCCAAAACGTACAATCTATTCTAAGACTAAGGCTACATTAGTCTTTTGTATTTTCAGAACTACGAATCTAGCGTTGTACTGTCCAGAAACAGCGTTTGTTTAATGTAACTCCAACTGAGATACCATGTACCAGTCTGAAATTACACGCTCTACAATTATTAACGGAATAAATCTTGCTGTCTGCTGGTGGCCGGCATCTTGCGTACGTGATTTAGTCACAACTCACATGTTTGCAGCAAAGTTGCCTAGTCCGCAGTGAATAATATTTTCGCTTGAACAAACACTTCTGACGGGACAAATATGTGTCCTTATACTCTAGTCAGTTCAGCCGGTTTTCACTCTATACGTTTACAGCAAGGAAACATACATATAGTGACGACTGAAACATGTGAATCCCGATGGCGGTGGAAGCCGGGATTATTCTTGTTGTGTAAGGATTTCATTTTTCACCAGTTAGCAGTGAACACTGTAAACCTGTGATTCATGCTACTTGTACTGTTTATATTTATACACAATTCCACTATACTTTTACAGATTTACACTGTTGTTACGTTAAAGACAGCCGTTGCCAAATAAAATACAAACTAAATCAGTAAATGCACATTTGGTATTCAATCCATCAGTTCTAGTTACCGACTTGTGCAAGCGACGAAATCACTTGTTTATCACGAAATTCCCCTGGTTTTGTGTTCATTATTTAGTAAGACTGGGTATCATACTGTTGTTGTATTTTGTTCAGGGGCGGGTGTCAAGCTAAATTTATGTGTAAATAGTTACTTTTCTTTTCGTGGACACTTTCAAACATGTTTTTGCTCGTTTCTCTCACTTACGCCTTGCTACAATTGATATAATCAGATCCTGTATTATGCTTCAAACAAGCAAGAATATGAAGACTCCTGCCGGAGAAAAACTTTCATGCTTTACTTGTTTAGACTGCACATGATCTCGATTTCCTTTTTTCGAAAATTTTAAAATATTACAAATTTAATGTCAGGTTCAAAATGAAATATTACAAAAAGTGAAACAAGGTATTATTGTTATTGGTTGCTACATCACTTCTGGAAAAGTCACAATAGTTTATCTCAGTCAATTCCAATAATTCAGTCTCCATTGGCATTATTTGTTCTGAAAACACAATACTTGCTGACTGTACATAACCTGAAAAAGAGTCATTCACTATTGAGTGCTAGTACTTCATAGCTTTGATACTAGTTGACTGAATAAAGTTTAACAAGTCCAAGAAAACTCAAATCTCGCCATGGACGACTCCAACCCTTTGGATCCTGGATTCGCTACAAATCCTTTGGATCCGGATTCCTCCCCTCGGTATTCCAGATTCTATATTTATAGGCCTTTATAGAGCCAGATTCCCTTCCATAGGATCCCAGATTCCAAAATCGAAAATTCGATCCAACTTCTAGATTCTGGATTCCAGCCTCAAAAATTGTCTAGATTCCTAATTCTGGATTCTCTTAGATGGGGGACAAATCCGTCATGTTATTGACTGTTGTTATCATTTAATATCACACCTGGGATCGACAGTTCAATTTAACAATGAAGAGAATGTCGGGAAAGGATGGAATTCGTATAGTTTTTAAAATTACTGATCACCATTTTGAATGTCGAATCACCCTACACTGACAGTGGTTGTCGGCGATGCTTCGTTATAAAGGCAGTGTTTATGTTTGCTTCGAAATTGCAACTCTAAGACTACTGAGTAACTTAGCAATTATGAACCTGATAAATAGCTTTCAAAAACATTGACAGGTACTAGGTGTTAGTAAACATTATTTTGTATGTGCACCAACAATGTCTTGGCCAAAGAAATGCAGCTGTTGTTGGACAGGTTGTGTCCGGTAAATCTAAAAGTCCATAGCAGTTCGTTAGCCGAGGCATAAAATGATGTTATAAACAAAATATTAATGTTAATTATTATTTCCAAATTTGAAACATTTGACCTATCTCTATTAGACTATGTCGCAATGTAAGCCGCCGGATTCTTGTGTTTGTTTGTTCAATTGTTTGTCTGCTGCCAGATTATAGTTGTTTGTGTCGCACGATAGGCGGTGTAAAAACATTTACACGGTACATAATAGCAGCCAGGTGTGCATTAATGTGTGTTTACAGCAACAATTTTACACCAGACGACCGATCCAAACTGTACTTTACTGAAAAACGGCTGCTTTTCAAAACTTGGACCAGATCAGCAATTTTCAGTCGCCTGTCAATTTTAAGCTAGCTACGTGACTCAATTCAGTCTAACAACCAAATCAACAAAGTAGAAAGTTGAACTTTAATACATTCTATAGTTCTGAATGTATATATGCCAAATTATTGTCTTAAAACCATTGATTTTTGAAAAGTGTATTAACAAATTATCTCTTAAACAATCCACAAAGTAATTTAAGTTGTTTGCCTACAAAACAGAACATTTTCCAATTTCTGTGTTTAACTTTTTCCTATAAACAGCCTCTGAGTGATAGTGGCCACGCTGGTATTTGTCACTGCACGTAGTGCATTTCGACTTTTTTCCCGTTAATCCGCGTTTCTCAGTAAACACGATCGGGTTAATAACAAATTCGCGAACTCCTGTGATGGTAAGAATAACAAACATGTTTGACACAGCAGGTGCAAAGATTGTTGTTTGCCAAATCGTTTCAGTGTTTGTTTTCGTGAAGTCCATTTGGCCTGATTGCTGATGTTGCACGATGTTTGTGATACATGAAAATGAATATCTCTTTACGTGTTGGATTCAAACGAATATCGGCCATATATTACTTGCTGCGTCTCTCTTGTAACGACTTCTTGTACCAGATATTTGTTTACCAGCATGTTTACCATAACATATCATTTCGTTATTGTGCCACACAAAGACTTCCAAGGGCGAATTAGTGTATGGAATATCCGCAGATTCATTTACAAATAATAAACAGGTCCACGCCTTTTAATGGTGTACGTACCGAATGAAGCCCAAAGACAATTCTGTATGAAATGTTACGGTTGGTTTCCATATAATAGACGTAATACATCGCAAACAAATGAAAAGAGCTTGCGACAGGCTGTTTGGGGTCCAACGCAAGCTGTTTGCGTTAACGGAAATACATTTTACGGTTTGTTTTCGATGTGTCGCAACCGCCGTGTTTGGGACGTGGTTACCAAAAAAGAGAAATGCTATCGCAAACTGTTTGCATTTGTTTGCGACGTGTTTCGTCTATATAGAAAACAACCTTAAGACTGACTTACAAACTATAAACAGGTTGACACCTTTCAATGGCGTACGTGCGTACAAAATTGAAGTATGCCCGGTGCATGAAATGTTCAAGGACGGATAGGTACTACCCTACTCTCAATATCCATGTATGCCCTAAAAAGTTGGCTTTTACCCAAATCTTTTTAGACCAAAGTAAAAAACAGACCGGGAAAAGTTGTATTTGCAATGTTTGTCCATAAAATCTGGTTTTAAAGAGAGTCACCTTTTGGTATTCACGATAATAGTTAATACTTATCCACCCTTGGATGTTAGACTTACAGACTTTGGACAATGTCCTTACGAATAGTCATGCTACAATACGGCACACTTCAATTTTGCGCGAAATAGTCTTGAACAGTAATCTGTAATGACCAATGCTGCAAAATAAATGACACTAATGGATAATTTGATCTAATTAGAACAGTCCGGTTATATATCTCGGGGGTATTCCCGCATCACTCGCGCGAGTCATCCAGCAAACGAATACTCCCGACTCACATGATTCACAGTCGAGCGAATAACTGAAATATACTCGTGAACGGATTCTCGGGAATGGCCTGGGAGTACTCCAAGATAACTCTTGGTGTATCAAATTTCAAATGATTTACAAAGTCAGTATATGCTGGTCGAAGCCTTTCAATCACATATGAAATACTACTACTTACTACAAAATCATGGCATTTTAATACTAACGTTCAAAACAGAACTGGGGGAGTTATGAGAAAGCCCAAATCATCTTTATTCTTATATAATACCGAATACGTATCGCGGTAATCAGCAAACTCTTAACCTATAAACGATAAAATTGTTTTGGTACAAAACCCAAAACACATCTGTGCTAACGACAAACACGAATGGATCGACAGCTATTTTTGCCAGATTCGAACATGCAAGGTTGTTTATCTAAAATCGTGTTATCACGCAAAGTAAAATATTTATAATTTTTAGTAATTGCAATTCATTGTTGAAAAGCCCCGAGGGGAACAATAAAGTATATATATATATTTATATTTAAAAGTATATGTAGATATATATATATTTAAAAAATGCTATAACTATGCAGTAGTTCATCGTCAGGTCGACTGGATATGCTACTTACATCAAGTTATCTGACAAAAAGATTTCAATTGGAGGGAAAGTAAAATTGACGACTTCCTTTTCAGCGACGCCTGATGGAACTAAGTCTCAAAGGATGTTTGGCGGTGAAAATTTTCCATTCGAAACAATGACAGGCAACCTATATATTCTCAATTCAATTCAATGTCCCATGTATGTACTGTCCTAAAACGTTGACTTTTAAAACGACACTACTGGTTCCAGGTATCGTATGCCCTAAAAAGTTGGCTTTTGCAGGATATTCACTGATTAGTGAACCAATCACAGCGCGCGAAAAATTGGTTCACTAATCAGTGAATATCCTGGATATTCACTGATTAGCGATCTTGAGCGCGCGCGGCAGCTTGACTTTGGACGAAAAATAATTTTATCCGATTAAAATTGATATTTTTTGGAGCCTGTTTCTCACTGATTCACTGGTTGGGTATATGCTAACCTAATTATTCATAATTACTAGTTATTATCCTCCGCAATAATGCACTATCCGTTACGTCGGTCCGTTCGTCCGTGTTTGCTGTCTCCAGAATTCAATTAAAACCACAAGGTCAATGCATATATGGAAGTTATTGTTAGTCGCTATCATGTCACCATAATTTACCTATGTTCACTACAATCCACCGTCCATCAGGCACCATTCACCGTATAATCCACCCAACCTCCTCCCCATCCATCACTATCACCCACCAACACTCACCATCCGTAGCGATCACCCACCATTTATCACCATCACCCACTATCACACACAATCATCTTCCGTCATCGAGCATCGTTCACCATCACCAACCATCATGTACCACAACTTACAGACTATCACAACCACCATCACTCATCATCACACCACCACCATCACTCACCATTAACCACCACGACCCACCATCCATCACCACCTATCATCCATCACCATCATCTACCATAACCCTCCGTACTTCACCATCACTCACAATCCATCAACACCATCCATCACCACCAGTCATCCATTATCACCTATCATCCATCATCAATTACCATCCATCACCATTCATCATCTACCATAACCCTCCGTACTTCACCATTACTCACAATCCATCAACACCATCCATCACCACCAATCATCCATCATCAATTACCATTCATCACCATTCATCATCATCTACCATAACACTACCATCACTCACAATCCATCAACACCATCCGTCACCACCAGTCATCCATCATCAATTACCATCTTCCTTACCAACTTCATATTACAACACAAAATACATCAATATTGAAACTGTTTGGGTTCCTGACGCGGGTTCCTGCTAGTTATTAATATTATGACTAAGCATTCCAGACAAAGATGATAACACGCCAATATTATACCGCTGACTATGGTGTTCTTTCCCTTTGTCAATATTCCCAGAGCGTTTGCGAGACGTTCACCGTCCTGGTTCCAGTACTGGTCGGAAAAGGCCATTTGGTATCAACCAGAGCAGCAACACCACCACCACAACCGACTCATCGACTTCGCCCCAACACTCGGCAGGTAGGGATAGATAGCCTGTGTCAAGACCAGAACTTTCAATATAGCAAATACCCAGCTTGATTAACTAAAACAGTAAATGTTGGTACGGTGTGTTTCTTCTCGTGTTGGTGGAAGATTTTAGACAGAAAATCAACAACCTAAGCAGTGCTCGAAATTAATTTTATTTTCAGCTGGCAACTGAAACTGTTCGCGTGGATTTTCCAATTTGTTTTTTAGAAACAGCTGCATTCACGGGTATTAATAAACGAAATAAACTCTTGTGCAAAACTGATGCGGGTACTGATGATAAACCAGAACATTTTTAGTGGTCCTAATTGGGATGGGGCAGGACGGGACGGCTAACAAGTTTCCATAGATATAAAGCTTTCCAAATTTGTCACTGAGCCTGTCCAGTCCTGTCCTGTTCTTGTTCCTGTTCTGGTTCTTCTTTTTCTTGTTCTTGTTCTTGCTCTTGCTCTTGCTCTTGCTCTTGCTCTTGTTCTTGTTCTTGTTCTTGTTCTTGTTCTTAATCTTATTATTTTTATTATTATTCTTATAGAGCCATCGTTGGATCGTCAGCGACGCACGTTTGAGAAGCGGGAGCTTGAATTGATGGGAGAAGTCAGGGACCTACGCAAACGGTTAGCTGCGAGAAGACGACAGAACCCGCCACCACAATACGACAGTGGCCCGTAAGAGGTGCAACTGTCAATTATGTCGGTATAACTTTTGAATGAGGCAGTTCCAGAGTATCTATTAACAACATCACCTTTCTTGACTGGTACACCATAAACGTAGCGGCGCAAGAAGCGTGACAACCTATGTACAATCTTGCTCTTCTATGAAGTATGTACATATTATAGTCATTTCTTCACAGCAGGTTTTGTGTCGTTTGGGAATGTTGTTGTCTTCTTTATTTGACCCTAAATTTGATAAATTTCATAAATGTGTTTTGGTATGTTGAATACTTTGCCACCCAATGATACTGGTAGATGCGCCGTGTATATACGCTGTGCAGCTACTCAAGGTATCAAGGCACCCATATACAGCTTTTCTGTTGTGGCATAAATTAAATGCAGTTACCGAAGCATTCGATAAATACAAATATACAAGTACGACGTTACGATTTGTTGAAGGCAATGCCAGTGATTTCGAGGGGTTGTAGGTTGTTATGATGTAGTTGGTGCGTCATACACGGGGTATCCACCATCAATACTATTCACCCTACTATACAGAGCACTAGCATCAGAACAAGTGCAGACATTGACTAATGTTGTTCTTGGAGTTTGTATTTTCATATTTATAAATCGGTATTCTTGCATCGTTCACGGAAACTTGTTTGCAAACGAGAATGTGCGTATCAATCAAATCAGCAACTGACGAAAGTTTCGACCAGAAAATCAGCCTCCAAACTAGAAGTATTGTATTTCTCATATGAAGCGTACATGTACATACTTCAACTATAAAAAGTACGTACGTTACTTCCAATATACGTCCGACAGATGTACATAATACTCAATCATCTTTCTAATTCAGTATACCTAAGCAAAAAATAAATATCATATTCTGTTTTTGGCCAGTGCTAAATTCAGTGATTTATTTGAACGTGGATTTCGCGAGTACTGGAGGAGCTGTTTCCGAACATTTGAGGCCACAGGAACACTGACGGATGTTCAGAGACCTCTGTGTCTTCAGTGGGGCGATGTACCAGACGGCGTGGTTCTGTGTCAAGAGAGAGAGTACGCCGGTAAATACAACGTTAAATCAGTACACGTATAAAGTTGACGGCTTCTATCACAAAAACCAACGGATCATCAATAAATAAGAGCAAATGAATGAACAATTTATAACAAGAAAAAAGAGTTTAGTACAATTTCATAGATTGAACTAATTCTCGCCTATAGTGAGCAAATTACGTGATAAACCGCACCAATGCAATTTCCTTTTTCGTAAAAGTTCTCATCTGTCGATGGAGTTGATTTTCTCAGAACGATTTTCATTTTCACATACATTTGTACTTAGTTCGTGCATTCGGGAATCTGGTCAGAGAACAGCTCACATTTCTTAAGCTTCAATGATGAGAAGACCAAACTGAAACCGATTGCAGAATTGCGCGCATTTTAGTATCTTAAGGTCCTTAATATTAATAGGTTTTGATAATTTTAATTGGCATAGTGTTGCTGTACTATTTTGAGCTACGTTGCTTACAATACCCTCCGGCTGTTTGAAAATCAGACATTTTAGTGAAAGGATAGGGGGTCGGTTTATTGAAAGACTCAGTAGGAGGCTTAACATGTAGCGGCTTATTGACAGGGTAAGGGTTTTTAAGACAGTAGAGGGGCCCATCCAATGGCTACTAGAGTGAATCAGCAAATACCTTAGATTTCAACATATTGGTATCCGTTGTATTGTCACAATTTGGTGAATGTACAGAAATCGAGGCATTTAATCTATCTTCATTGGAGATTCTTTTGAAAGTGAAAACAAAATAAGAAACAACAACAACAGAGAGCTACAGAGTGGCAGAGTTATAGAAATAGACTATAAAGAACAATGTTTTAGAATTTGCGTGTTTGATGACTGAAGGAGTTTGAATGAAGTTCTGTGGGAGTGATGATGAGAATAAAGATGTATCCGAGGATCAACAAAGCCTGTGACTGTGTGATTGACTATCCTGCTCATGACACATTTACCCAAATGAGAAACGTTGTCTTTGAAAAGAAGTTTGCATCTGTTGACATAAAATGTCTGTGACATTTTTTTGCATCAACAAATTTCCATGTTTTGTTTCACATCACAATAAGCGCAGAAATAAGATACTGAGAAACTATTAGGCATGTACACTGTAATAAGGTACATGACAAAACACAATTGGGTGTACTAGTATATTAGGTATGTTTAACACAGCAATTCATGCACACATTCGTCTATACACTAGCTAATAACAGCTAATATCTCTGTCTGTCTGTCTCGTTTCCTACCTAGCTGTCTGCTTGCTTGCTTGCTTGTTTGTCTGTCTGTTTGTCTGTCTGTCTGTCTGTCTGTTTAACTGTCTCGATTTTTAACTGTCTGGCTGTCTATTTGCCTGTTTGACTGCCTGTCTGTCTCTCTGTTTGCCTGTCTCTCTGTCTGTGTGCATGTTGGTGGGTCTGCTTGTCTGGCTGGATATCTTTCTCTATCAACATTATTTTGCAATATTTTGCAATACTTCTCTGAGATTTCCCATGCAGTCAAAACGTACACGTAAGGTTTCCTTCCAAACAATGTGGACCGTGGCTGGTATCTCAGCTGCAACAATAATGATGCAACAAAACTTGTATTGATATCTTTCCATGGTTCCTGCACTGTTAAAATATCATTGATGCCAATACTGACTTGCCATTTATGCAGGACTTATTGTTTTCGATATGTATGCATGTAGCTTGCATGTATCTGAGTTGTATTATATATTACCATAGAAAAAACATTAGCCTTGCCAACAGAAACATAGAAGTTTACCATGACGAATTATTTCCAATGTTTCCTAAAGTTATTTGTGTACCAGTTTCATCTGAATGCTATCCTTGGGGAAATCATTGAATCGTGTTCTATCAGAGGTGCATTTAGGGGTTGGAGGCTACATACCCATACCCTCCCCTTGTGTCATCACTTTTGCCAACAATCACGTAGCTAGATTATTAATGTTTTCCGTTCAGCCTCCCATCTCCCCTGGCCCCCCTGATTTTTATTTCTCTCTATCTGCAGTGTTTATCAAATATTACAATATTATCTGCTAGTGTTAAGTATCATATTAAGTAGTATAACCCCCACTGGAAAGAGAGAGAAGAATGTTATGAATGTTAGACATGCAGACATAGAGAACGCAATGTAAGGAATGTAAAAGCAATGACAAACAGAGAAAACGATTTTGACCAGTAATCAATACTAACTCAGTTTATTTTGAGCTGCTCAACTGGCCGGTTGGTCCTGGTTCTTGATAGCCTGCTAATTCAGCCACTTCACATCAAGCACACAATTGACTAGACTCACACTTCCTTTGCTTGACGAAATAAATTTCAGGCCTAGTCCATTGCATTCTTGACATTCATGCTGTATTAGTAGGCTCAGTTCTTAGTTGTCAGTGGCCAGTTGACCCTGCTATTGTTGGCAGGCATCCTGAAGACATCTCTTTCATCAGTGAGGGGGGAAGGGGATATCATGCCCATGGGCCTCACCAATTTTACTTCACATCAATAAATCATTAACGTATGTACTGTAGGAAGGCTATGATAGTGGGGGGAGTTATGTTACAAAAATGTTAAAGTACAAACCTGAATCTGTCGCTTTGCTGGATCAAGTTGGCTTGGTGTCAGTGCATCACTGGCCTCCCTTAGGTTTGACTCATCTGCAAAAGAACCAACCAATGTTCCTTCACAGTAATTCCTTTATCCCTTGGACAATCTACCTACATGTAATAGACCTCCAAATGTAGCCTTCCTAGCATGGTTTGTTGGAAATAATGAAAACAAACTTTTGTCTAAGAGGGCATTCCTTTTTTCAAAGGGGAATGGGGCAGACAAATCACTACGTTTTTATTAAAAAAATTGTGACCCCCTACTTTAGAGCTAAGACCAACAAAGATCCCCCTTTAGCACTAAAAATTGGTGACTTCCCCCCTCCCTTTAGTTCTAAAACGTGCACCCTAAAGATTACCTGAAGGTTGAAGGTGTTGCCACTGTGAATGGGACTGTGAGGCTGCACTGTGGTGCTGGTGGTGTAATGTCTTCTGAGAGTATGACATACCACTGGGTGTGTGATCCTCACTGTGCTGCTGGGTTTGGTGGTGTAATGTCTGCTGCGAGTATGACATACCACTGGGTGTGTGATGCTGGGAACCTGCACTGTTCATAGTACTGTTAGATGTATGATGCTGGGACTGTGAGGCTGCACTGTTGTGATGGTGGTGTGATGTCTGCTGAGAGTATGACATACCACCGGGTGTCTGATGCCGGGAACCTGCACTGTTCATAGTACTGTTAGGTGTATGGTGCTGGGAGCTGCCAGTACTACTGGGCCTAGGAGAATAACAACAGGAAGCTGGAGTTTGTGTTTTGTAAAATGTTACAGTGCATAAAAGGAACCTCAATACCACAAAATTGCTGTACAGGTAGCAGCATTGTCTTCTGACTTTGCAATCATTGAGTCTATTTGGTAGTCTACTGTTTACTCCAGAAAGGTGGGTAGACCTAACTTGGTAGGTCATAATTTCAGTACATATAAATTTGGCACAAAACACAATGTTCAAATGTTAACAGTTACATAAAAAATTATATATATAGACAAATGTGCATGCATGCATATATTATTACACAAAGCTTGATTGGACTGAGGGTGAATTGATACCTAAGAAATCAATATTCAAATTAACAGTATCAAGACAACTATCCTTTGGTGTTCTGGTGCCCTTGACCCATTCACCAATTTCTTTGTATCTCATTTTTTTATTATGGTCCCTAATTATGATGATGTCATCTGAACTTCATTTTGGCCCTTGTTCCTCTTTACCTTCGTGTTGTTACAGCGAAGAGTAGAACTGTCAGCATATCAATGACAATTTCAAGAAAATAATACTGTATTTCTTCAAGTAGCATGGTGTTAGAATTTTGTGTAAAAATGCAAAAACGTGGTTATTAACAGACTCACTCCGGCCTGGCACTTAAAAAATACATACCAAAGCACCCCCCTTCCCCCTCAAAAAATAACCAAAAGGCCAAATTTTGCAGACACTTTTTGGCCCTCAAACATAAGCCAATCTATAACATGCACAGTGAGTGTACTTACCAAGCGTATATGCTCATTCCCCCATCGATATCCCCCACAAGAAAAACCTTAGCCCTAACCTTACACACAAATAGGGCAGTGCCTTAGTATATTTGGATGGTTAAATATGATATAAAGGACTCTATTGTTCCCAACCTGCATAATTATTACAAAATGCTACCATAAGTTGTGTGCATGTAACATTAACCTTTAAATTGCTAACACAATTATTAGAACCTTGAAAAAGAACAAAACTATTGAGGAAACAGTCACTTGCACTTTCTTAATAACACTTTCTTGCCAGTCTGCCCAAATATGGTAGAGTCAGGATTCACATGTACTATACATCTAACTGCCTGTCAGGACAACCCTGAGTACCTGCTGGTCATCACTGGCGAGTTCCTGGGCGAGCCAACTCCCATGCTGTGTGCCTGCATCTGATTTGTTGGAATGGTAATTGCCTCAAAACTACCAGGTGTGTTGGTACCTCTGCAATTATTAACACAACTTGGGCAGTTAGGTACCCCTTACCTTTTTACATGTCAAGTTATTTGAACAAATGTTATACATTATATAGTGTATTTTGAAAAGTACCATAAATTGTTATGTCATTTATAAAAATGAAATCTTGAAGAAAGCAGGTTACCATGGTTACTATGGCGCTTACCTTGGGTGTGCTGTCACGGTTGGTATTGGTGTAGATCCCGGTCTTCCAATACGCAGCTGTTTGTTCGGCGATGGTGAACCACAGGGTGTACCTAGCAAGAAAAAAATGCTTGAATGTTTAACTAGTTCTTGCCATTGCAGTGTCTCACGTTAATTATTCAATGTGTACTTACCCATCATTCCATTGGAAGGAGGTGTTCTCATTGTAACTCTAGAGGGACCAGCAGGAGTGCATGGAGTCTGGGACTGAAAAGTGATGGAAACACTGCAATTACCAGTCATTAGGGGTAATTCTTATATTAAGTTTGTAATGGAGATTATGCATAGTACATGTAATTATATAATTATTTATATTTCAACTATTTTATATGACTGTTTAATATTTCTTGATTTTATGTAAATCTCTTAGATCTTTTTGGATATTAGTGCTTAAAATTTGTATTATTATTGTTATATTCTATCTTACATTAGTAGAAATTTGCTGTGTTCTATTGCAAATGGACGCATTTGATTGGTTCTCTGAGCGTTTGCTATTAGCCGATAGTCAACGATTGCTTAC